>JADLZN010005437.1:354879-465491 GCA_018155175.1 Sinocyclocheilus anophthalmus
TAAAGGAACATCTTTGTACCTCATTTACCCCTAAAAGGTTCATAGTTGTACCTTAAGGGTACTTATTACTACTCTAAGGTACTAATATGCCCATTTTAAAATGTAGATAAGATACAAAGTTGTCCCTTTAAGCTTTTGTACTTGTGTACAAAATGTACTTTGTCCGAAAAAATGCAACAAATGCATCTCAAACACATACAGTATCTGTAGCTGTTTTACCAGTGCCATTGAGATGCATAACAGTCACGCACCTCAGGTATTATAGACCTCCTTGGTACAAACATCTATGAATACTAATGAGATCACGCTGAGTATCAGACAGAGAAGTGGACCGGTGCCAACCTGTAAACTTTATCTACTGTCACCGCAAAGACAGATTCACCACAGCTGTAATATCACAGTATAGAGTTCACAATGTCCACTTCCCATCAGACTCCTCCACAAACATATTGAGGAGCACATGTGCTCTTAAAACATTACCATATTAAAGTTACAATCACAGGGAAAGAAGTGGCTGGAAAAGCAGATGGTTGTGTTTTATGCAGCTGATATTATGCAAACCGTGCCCTGAGGCTTGCCCCCATTTACTTCTCTTTAATTGGCAGACGAGTGTGTGGTGCCAGACAACCAGGTGGCAAGGTAGCGCTCCTGCATGTTACATCCAAAGAGAGAATTATACATTTATTTATTTCTCCTCAACTGCTCATAAAACAGGCCACTCTTATGCACACTAAGCGCTCTGTTGATCATGATTTATCTACAGAGTAGACAGACGACAAACCTCCTTTTATGCGAACCATCATAATCTTAGATAATTAGCTGTAAACCATCAGAATGAATTAAAGGTCCACTTGTAAATGCTGCACATGAGAGATTAAATATTACTTAAAAGTACTGTCAGTTGTTTCACTATCATTAGGATTCAGTTTTTTTTAACTATTACAAACGCTACTGGGGTTAACGGCTATAATTAGAGCTCTGCTTGAATGAAATTAATTGCATGATATGCAGATTAATTTATCAAATAAATCACACTTAATTGCCAATAATATTTACTCTTAATCAAAGGCCCCTGATGATGATAATCCAGACATTAATTATTGCAGACAATATATTTTTAATATACTGTTAGGTTTAAAATATTCTAATTTGACGACAAATAAAATAATTTTTAATACTGAACATATGTATATATTATATATATTTATGTCTTTATGTATCTCCCTGACAATAATGTTCCCTAACACTGGCTACATATCTATTTGGGTAAAAAAAGCAAGTAAGGACTATCAAGGACTACACCAGACTATTTTTAGCAAATTTGTTCATGCTCACCAAGGTAACCTGGACCGCTACCTAGCATGCACAATGAATACGAAGCAACAACCCAGCACTTTGAGCCATTGATTAACTCTGATTCACCCAGCAGTGTGCTCCGCTAATAGCAGCATACCATCTCAATGGCCCTTAGCCCACAGAGGTCTTTTCAGGTCAAAGAGAAACCATTTCCTTCAGAAATTGGACTCTGAGACCTTCTAGAAGAAGGAAGAATTTGACAGCAAAATGAGTTTTGTTCACATCTGATGAAAGACCCACTTCAAAAAGGAAAGGTTCAAAAATTAAGCATCAGACGGGAAATGAAGCCCAGTACTTTGGCTTATGCTAAATTAAGAGTTTTCCTTTTGAAGAATTCCATTTCCTCGCATGATGGAATATGCTCCTCATCACTGAGTAACATGTTATCAATAGTGAGCTTCTTCATCAATCATCTGGAGGCTGTCTGGGTCCCTGGAAATGAGTGGATTGAATCTTGACACAATTTCATAAAAATGTTCTGAAGCTGCTGCCAAATATACAACATGCAACATCTGCAAAAATGTTGCTATTTCTTTTCATTTTCCAGCTTCTTCTTCTTCTTCTTCTTCTTTACCTAAACCATAGTAATGTCATGTTGCTTGACCTTATAGTACAAGGTGCTTCAACGATTAGGCTACTATGGTATTTAACATGGTAAATGCATATGGTAATCATTCTGTACCATGGTATATTTTAGCATACTTTGGTGTGTCCATCTGATACCATCAGTGCATTATAATACTGCCATTATTTTGAACATTTAAAGTCGCCTAAATATGAAAATTCCCTTATTTTCCCCATGTCATAGCACTGTAAAAAATGATATGATCAAGTCATGGCAGCTTATGTTTTTATATTTACGTTAACTCATCAAAAGTTGAGTAATTTAAACTTTTTTATATAGGTTGCATGAAATTCAACTTGATTTAAATCCGTTTAATCTAAATTAAGTTGAAAAGACTTATACCACCAATTTTGATTATATTTCAATTTAAGGCAGCAACTGAACAGTTTTGAAGTAGAAATAAGTAGAGATTAATTTCGCTCTGTTTCTGTTCCTTTATGAACTATGCAGTATTTTGGCAGATTCTCTGAAACATACAATAGAATAACATCCTAAATATTTCAGAGCACAACCTGCCAAGTGTCATTTCCGCATCTAGCGACCTCCAAACGCCGCCCAGCACCGACAACTCGCAACATAAAAGAGTCATTCAGATGTCAGGCGCAGGTAAAGAAAGCATTGTGGCTGGCAGTGTGGTTTCTGTGAGTTAGCAGGGGATCTGGATACTGAGGGCATGTGAGCGTGCCTTGTTTCCGACATGTTTTAACCTCTCCCAGGGCCTCCGGCAGTAAACACTTTAAATAAATGATGCCTTCTGAGATTCTCATTGGCTGCTTCATCGGCTGATTATTGCCGCTCACTATGCTTGCTCGTTTATTTATTTCCTGCTGGAGGTGAGACAATAAGTTCCGCCTGCTTTCTGGAAATGACTTGTAATGAAAAGGTCCTTGGCAGCTGATTAAAGTGTTTAATTTAAGCATAAACGTAATCATAAATAGTGTAGCGGGATCTATAAGACAATATAGCTTTCAGCATAAAGTTGCAACATGGGAATTTATGATCTTGTGTAATTTTGCTAACTTTGTGGCATGTAGTTGAAAAAAATCACTGGGACTGTAATTTAATGAAATCATCTTGCTAGCTGTGCTAGCTAAAGGCATTCAATCACAGTTACTTTATGGTTAGGGGCTTTCATGGACGTTTTTCAGAAAATGCACACATCTAGTTTACATTGGATGCTGAATTGCAAAAGGTAGTGGGTTTCCTGATGTTTCCTGGTAAAGAACTTGATGAGTGTTTCTGAAGAGCATCAGGACACTGTGTTTCTATCTATTCATGGAATTTGTACTGCACTTTTTAAAATGTTGCAGATGACTCAGCGCCATTGATTTCCTCCATTTTCATTCAAAAATGCCAGCAAAATCCAATTTTGCCTGTTCCTCAAAATGAAATTATAAAATTAAGCCAAACATTAGCACCAGTTCGTAAACCCATTTCCCTCCTTGCCTCAACTTAATTACTGATGGGCTCCATGCATTTTCAGCCATTTAGGTAGAAACAAATTTGGCAATAAACTCTGTGAATAAGAAGGAATGCACATTACTATGTGCAATAAACCCATGTTCTTTTCCCCCAAAGGGGATGAAACAGGGTAAATAAACAATAACTCAGAGGGAAAAAGTGAAGAACTGTGGGACAGCAGAATTCATAACCATCGGTTCAGCTGAAAGCTTTCCGTCATAACCCCGCTGAGTCAACAGGCCCCTACAGGCATGGTCCATATTAAGAAATCTTTTTTTTTTTCAGAGAGATTACTCTTCATAAGAGGCACAGCTCTCCGGAGAATAAACCACAGGAGTCAGGAAGTGTTGAGACACCTACTATGCCTGCAATTAATCCCCTGAGCCACTGATTCAATCTGTTGTCGCCCTCCAATATAATACAATCAGAGAGCATTGGAAATATATAAACACTCTGGTTTCCTCATTTTGTCCTCTCATAGTTGAGGTATACCTATAATGAAAATTACAGGCCTCTCTCATTTTTTTTAAGTGGGAGAACTTGCACAGTTGGTGGTTGACTAAATACTTTTTTGCCCCACTGTCTATATATATATATATATAAATGTAATATTTGTTTTTGTGTTTGCAAAAGTTTCTATAGAGGGTTGCAGTTTAATTGTATTCTTGCAATATGGGCTTGAACCTAAGGATCAAACTCTTACCTTGCATTGGTTTTTTGCAACACTTTCGCTTGTTTGGGTTTGCAAGGTTGCCTTTGTTTTTACCATATAACTCAATATTAGAGTATAATATTTCATGTTTATAGATATTGTAGTTGTTACATGCTCTTTCTCTCTCTTATTCTCTGCAGAGTGCTGTCTTCTGATGGAATAATTGAATCTGTGAAGCGTAGAAGATACTACGAGAAACCCTGTCGTAAGCGAGAGAGAAAGAGCTATGAGAACTGTAAGAGAATCTACAATACTGAGATGGCCAGAAAGATATCTTTCGTATCAAAGACACAAAGACCAGATCCATGGCTGGGATGTTAAGATGACATAAACTGACTGTTCGTGTCAACCAACACATGAGTCAAGCACCGTGAGCTGCCTCAGAAGATGAAGATCCACAGGAACATTTTACACGCTCACCATTAAAAAGTCATTGCAGGACTGTGTTGTGGATTCTGGATGTTGTGATATTGCTGACTTAACATGTTGACTAACTGTTTTATGTTGTTAATAATAAAAAGCTGTAAAATCATCATAAGAATTTTTCATTTCATTTACAATAGATGATTTGCCAATAAATATGAATTTGTGTTTTATCAGATGTAGAACGTTTTTGAATGCTGATGGGAGCTAAAACGTGCACATTGAGCAATGTTTAAAGTAGAAAACAAATTGAAAACAGTTTTAGAGCATGCAAAGCAGGCATGAAGTGGGAACAGATTAAATGGTCACATATTAATCTTATCTTTTCTCCATGCTAACATTTTGAAAATACAAAAGTGGAGTACCTTATTTGGTGAAATGTGAGACTTAACAGTATTGCTATTTGCTAAATAAGATATATTGCCTGGTATAGCCAGAAATTATAAAAAGGAGGCTAAATCAGACTTTGTAAAAAAAAAAAAGTATATATACTATGTGTCCCATGAGTGACAATTCCTTGAGCAAACAACAGAGGCTCTAGATGAATGCAGAAGTTCTCTGACTGGTTACACACTAACAGGGTGGAAGTCTTTTTAAATATGAATGGTTAAAACATCACAATGAGTCCAAACCTTTAGTGTAGTCTTTACAAGCTGCATATTTTCCACCAGTGGATATAAACGAGTATAGAAAACTCTGAAATTGCTAGGAAATTTCATGATTGCATACTAATAATAATGTCGATTTTAGCCAGCTAAAATATTAAAATATGAGTCCTCTAATCCATAATATTGCTTTCTCTATTGAAAAAGTTGTCTCATCTGAATCAGGAGAGAAATATGCACTGATCAAGCACCATTTACAATTGAAAAACTATTCTAAACAAATATGCTGATGGATTTTGATGTGAGAGGACAACATGGGATGGACTTTTTCCACTGGAGAGTGTATAGATCGACTTTGGCCAGAAGTGATTTTTTCAAGTTAAAATGCCTTGAAGATGGGATTTATTTCTTACAACCACAGCTTTTCCTTCACAAGATGTTATTTGGACTGGAGTTGTGTGAACCTTGTGGATTATTGTGTGCTGCTTTTATCAGCCGTTTAGAACTCTCATTCTGACGGCACCCATTCACTGCAAAGGATCCGTTTGTGAACAAGTGATGTAATGCTAAATTTAGCCAAATCTGTTCTAATGAAGAAACAAAATCATCTACATCTTGGATCTAAGTTGTCATTTATGGGTGAAATATTTGTTTAAGATTAAGTTAGTAGGTAAATTGCCTGTTCTGGAGTTTTTCAGTCTATGGAAATTTAGGCATGTTAAGCTGAATTGCGAATTGCGAGAAAAATATTTGTTAACAGGAAGGAGCTTTGTAGTCTTCTTTCATTGAGTTCAAGGTCTTAGTGATATGTGTAACCTTGGGGATGGCTCCTCTCATCTCTCCCTCTCTTTCTGCTCTCTCTCTCTCTCCCTTCTCTCTCGTCACAATGTAAGCTGAGGATGGTGCATCACTTTAAGCAGCTGAAGTGGTTTGCTTTCCATGAAGTCATGTTTGCATTTTAGTCTAACCAGTGAAAATGTATGACGTGCCTCTTCTGCTCCTCCTTCAGTTGCTTTGGGGACATAAACAATGTTGTTCACAATTGTTATTTTTTCACTCCAAAGTCTTTTATTTAGAGTGGAAGTTTGAATTATTTCTTATTTTTAGACATAATTATTGTGCCCAAAGCTGTGTTTGCTTTATTGGTATAATTGTGCATGTTAAACTGTGCACAGAAAAGATCCAAAAGCTGTATAGCCATGTGACATTCTGCCACAGATTCAACAATATTCTTGTATGTAAACTATGCAGGGGGATGGGCTGCTGGGTTAGTGAGTTCACACAGTATAGTTTTGAATGGAAACTCTTCTTCATGCAAAAAAACCTGTTCAATACTGTGCAATAAAGAAAATAACATTTGTTAAAAGGAAAACTTTTTTTATTAATGTTGTTTATACATATTTAATGTCTTATATATATATATATATATTATCTATATCTACGTATATATATATAATATAATATAGCATGGCGTGCAGTGGTGGTTTTTAAAATGAGGAGGCCGTTGTATTATATATATTATATATATGTTGTGTTTGTGTTGTGGTGTGTGTCCCCTGTTACCTAATGTTGGTACATTTCTGGTAAATAAATATTACATAAAAAAGACCAATATAATTCTATTTTGTATTTATTAGATTATTTTGCTGTTATTTAATATTTTAATACTATTATATATTTATAGTGTTTTATGCATTTTTATATTCAGTCCAAAATATTCCCTAAGGCAGTACAATTTGAACAATAGTCTAAACAGTTACAATAAGGTTCATTAGTTACATTAGTTAACTACTTTAGTTTAACATGACTAAGAATAAACATATCCTACTTCTACAGCTTTATTAAGCTTATAATATAATTTCCCATTTACTAATGCATTAGTAAAATCAAAAGGTTGTGTTTGTTAACATTAGTTATGCACTGTGAACTAACACGAACTAAAAATGAACAACTGTATTTGTATTAACTGATGTAAACAAAGATGAATACATACTGTAATAAATGCTCATTGTTTGTTCATGTTAGTTAACTCATTAAATGGTACCTTATTGTAAAATGTTACCAAATTTTTTATTTGTGAACTGATGTTCAGCTGTTCTTTTTAATAGTCAACTTATTTTCGGGTCACCGTCATAAAAGCTCTGTAAACACTGCAACAGACACGAAGATATATCTTTCATTTCATCACGCTGAATGCTCACTAAAAAGGTCATCACGTTTTCAGACCATTTCAAGTTTTATTGTGACGGACCAGTAAGGGTAGCTTATGCCGAGTTCATACTGCACGATTTTCAAAGATGTCGCATCACTGTTGGTTTCACACTGAACGACTATCTGGGGTAGCATTCAGTTGTTGCTGTGTTCACGCTAAATGTGAAACAAAAACATTAAAAATATTAATTAAACCTGTAATATTACAATAACACTGGTCAATGTCATCAAAAAACTGTCTATGTTTGACTTGACTTGAAATGAGTTTGTCCCTCCTGCTGTGTACTGTGTCATATCAGCCTCCCACGGGGTCTGGGATTGTCCAGTCGATATCTTGTTGTCCTTGGTGTTAGCGCCAATACATGGTGATGCTCATGGTGTGAATGGGGGGCAAGCTGATCTCGAGAAAGTAGAGCATGGATAACGTGTGACCTATGTTGCGTACATTAACTGTTGACCTACAGGTGGGCAACAACAAGGCAACTGGAGGAAGTTGGTGTCGGTGACCTTCAATGGCTGACATTGTTTAAAGATTGACCAGGGGCCTGTTCTTCGTACATCACTTATTACATCTCAGATGATTTGAAAGATTCCAGATCTTCTAATCCAGTGTTTCTCAACCGGGGGTACGCGTTCCCCTAGTGGTCCGTCACATAATTGCAGGGGGTCTGTAGAATCATTACAAAAATTATTATTTTTTAATTATTATAACCACGAACTGATATATACAGTACATGCATGTATATACATGCATGTTTTTTTATATATATCTGTTCTAGATTCAATGTAAACACTATGCTTTGGCAACACATTGTAACAATTGTCATGCAAATAAAGCACAAATTGAATTCAATTTAATTGAGAGAGAGAGAGACAGGTGACAGCGTCAGCAGAACTAAGGGTGTGTGAATACCTGGGTCTGTCTTTCTTCAGGTCAACTCATATAATCATGAAAAAATCAGTTTGCCATCAGTTGTGAGAAGATGAAAGCGATATCTATGATTCAATGTAAACACTATGCTTTGGCAATACATTGTAACAATTGTCATGCCATTAAAGCACAAATTTAATTAAATTTAATTGAGAGAGAGAGAGAGAGAGAGAGAGAGAGAGAGAGAGAGAGAGAGAGACAGGTGACAGCTTCAGCAGAACTAAGAGTGTGTGAATACCTGGGTCTGTCTTTCTTCAGGTCAACTCATATAATCATGAAAAAATCAGTTTGCCATCAGTTGTGAGAAGATGAAAGCGATATCTGTGTCGTTGTATCCTTTCAGTATTTAAGGGGATTTCCCACGACTGTCATCAGCGCTGTTCAGTACACTGAATCAATGGCATTGTTCTCTATGAAGTGAAATATCAGCTTCACTGTAACCCATGTGATGCGTTGATTGTTGATTGAGCCTTGTAAACTGGCACTCAAAGTAAATTAATGTCAACACCTTGTTTCATTCATGAATGAATCACCATTTTTAAGTGTATCCCTTGAATGAATGTTTTTTTAATGATGATTCACTCGTAAAGTCAATCCATTGCCACCACCTGCTGGTGTAACAATACCTGACAGCCCAGCGCTGATACTGAAACATCACTATATAGTCAGTGGCATAAAATTGTCATAAAATTACAATAATATTGTTTCTCGCAATTATTTCTAGGACAATATATCGCTAAATTAAAAAAAAAAGTTACAATACCAGCCTCTGGACAGTGGCTTGACAGGCCATCTACTAGTGGACCTGACACAACAGAAAAGCTAAGAAAAATGGACAACACAAAAACACGTCAATATCAATGGGGGGGCGGTGATCCATGAGGTTGGTTTGAGATATTATAGGGGTCCAGTACTCAAAAAAGGTTGAGAACCTCTGTTCTAATCGTGATAGCTGATCTCTGGCTAATTTGGTTCTTCAAACGAATTTGCAGATTCGATTAAAATATCTGGATTAAGTTGTCTAAGATTACTGCGTGTTCTCGTGTTCCCTGAAAAGGGCAACAATGGGGGAAGGAGTCAGTTGACGGAACGATCACTGGGATTGTCTTGCAAATCCTTGTTAAAACTGCAAGAATGATTTGGAAGCATCAGCTACAATAGTTATAAAACAATAAATAAAACGTGAATGTTAAAAAGATGCCATCTAATTCTTTTTACATGAAATAAGCCTGCTCCCAAACAGGTTTAACCTTATGGACCCATAGATATGACAGCAAGTCCTGGATGAGCTTCGAAGAACCAAATAATACAAGATCATGCCAAATCGTCAACAATCAAATCCAGCTAACTGAGTTAACAACGTACGAAGAACAGGCCCCAAGTGTATTTGAGAATGCAAACTTTCAAAAAAATAAAAAATAAATTGTGGATGCTGTCCAAGACACATTTTTTCCCTAAATGAAACGGATGTAGAAAACAGAATAAAAAATTAGGGTTAAAGGTTATATTTACAGTCATTTTAGCATTTAATAGTATGGGAATAAATATTCTGTACAATCAAGCTGTAATTAAGATTTAAATTGGGTGCAGAATTCATCAACTATACTGCACTTACTTGAATGTTGTTGGATCATTATTAATGGATCTGCCCTGAAGGGCTCATATTTACTTTTGACAGTGTTCTTTTGATTATAATAACCATGAAACAAGCCAAAGTAAATGTATCATTATGGACAATATTGCCTGGTCATTTTGCTGACCACAGGGAGCAGACTCATAAGCTCATTTGTTTTGAGTGAGACTGAGCCAATAGCACTTGCTGACCTGAGCTGACCCTCTCTCTTTTTTCTTTTTCTTTTTGTGTGTGCCAGAAACTAACAATTATAGTTCTGCTATCAAATAGGAAAGGAAAGATTCATTTGATAGTAGTGATCATAAAATGTTAACAAGGGCAGTGTGTGGATTATCCAATGACTTTCAGGGAGGCCGTTTTTTTAAATCAATTTTTCAATTCATTTTAGTATTAGTTCTTTTAGTAAATCAAATTAAACTAAATGAAAATGAGGAATAGCCTATTGCTGCAATTAAAGGCTACATTTACATTTGGTATATATTTATAAAATTGTATTCCATTTACTGTTTATTTTGTTTCAAATTACATTATTATTATTTTGTTATTTTATTTTTTATGGTTTTAGTTTTAATTTTAATAACCCTGTGTGACACGTCTGGAATGGCTAGGGTAAACATCAGTATCATATTCCAAATATAATTTTCTTTTAAGATGCACCAATTTCAGTACATTTATGACGCGTAAATGTATAATAAATTGATAAATCATGACAGCAGGCTATCAAAGAGCAGCATACTGTTGCTGTGGTTACTTCTAAAACCATTTTTAAATCAATTTGAAGGTCATCTAAACTAAATCACTGAAAACAAATGTATTATGTTCCAAACAAATTGTCGGGTACAAACTCTTCCTAATGTGGAACAATAAGCACCATCTGTAAAATGTGCTCCAATTCGTAGTAGCTGCCTCTACACACGAGTGCCACGTGCGAAAGTGGGGGGGTGCAAATAGATGAATCCGACCAATCACGGCTCAGACGCTTAGGGATTGGATCTACTTTTCGTCCAATCAGCGACTCGATTCTCATCTGTCAGCCAATGGGAACGCAGTCTGCGTTGGCTTTTGTCCAGCACGTGTATCAATTCACATGTTGTCCCTCGCTGTAAAGTGACTTTAGAGGAGAAAGGAAGAGGATAGAAGTCCATAATTTTTTCTCAGGACGATAGTGCGTACGTCTGCACGCGGGCTTATTAAGCAACAAAGTATATGAAACTACTTTTTCTCGTACGAGCAGCACGCCAGGTTGTGTCAGTGGCGCTGGACACCAGGTTGTTGTGATACCGACCTAGAAACAAACCACCATTATTAAGGTAAGGGTAAGTTATATTTTATATTTAAAAATTATTTACAATATTTCCGTTATACTTCAGAAATGCTTCACGTGTTGACCATTGCGCTTGATGTTTGTTTATGTCACGTGGAGCTGAATTATTCCTCTGTTTTGTCAGTCTGCTGGTAAATATCTGTGATGCCATAACTGATAAATTATATTTTTTATTAATTATAAAAAATGATCATTTAATTCATCATAAAATTGATTTAAAATGTAGGAAATTCAGTTTTTATTACAATCTAACACTAGTGAATATGTGTCGGTTTGTGTTTTCCAACATGTGGTCAATGTTTTTGATTATCACTTTTTAATTACTTGTCTTTTTTATGTAGAGAATATTCATTACTGTTTATTGGTTTAACAGCTGACATGATTACATTTATGGAGGATTATGGTCACAGCCCACCTGGACCAAGAGCTTAGTAAACACGACATAAATAATAGTGCTCTTTAAATGCTTAATATTTACTTTTATTCATTTATCAGACGATTTTATCCAAAGTGACTGTACGTTTTTCCCTTTTTTTAACCAGTCTACCAAACAGTCCATCTGGTGAGAGTTAATTTGTCATAATGGCACCGCCTAGCTGCTTATTTTTATGAGGCACATGCCCTTGAGAGGGTTTTCTTTAACTTGGTCAATTCTGAAATACTACACCGTGGCTGTGTCTCAAATCTAGCTGTCCATCCAGACAACATTGTAGGCATTATAGGCATGCTTATATATTCTATTACATTCATGGGCTTTTTCAAAACTCCTATAGGTAGTTGACTGTTTTCCCAGACACAGCCCATATGTGGTTTTGTGCCCCTTCACCCAGTGAAAGAAACCGTGTGTGCTGTTCTTCATGGGTAGAATTATTTTTGTAATTATGGTATCTCTGTGATATCTATTTCAGTTTTGGAATGAACCCTGTGTTCCTTCGTCCATTAAAAAAAAAAAATCCATGGCATGCTTTGCATTCCCGATTGTTTGTGTGTCTCTTGTTTCTTGACTTAAAGAAAAGGGAAGTTTCTATACATATTTCTATCACATATTTCTCAACAATAAGGGGTTTTCTGCAAGTCCAGTCAAGCCAGTAGTTCAGCTATGTACATGTGCTGCTAACATATATAGGCCTATATGTTTGTGTGTATATATGTATATATGTGTGTGTGTGTATGTATATATATATATATATTAGGGCTTTCAGTCGATTTAAAAATTTTAATCTAATTACCTGTGTTTCGCTATTAATCGCAAAATAAATTTGACTGTGAAATACCCACAAAAGATAATTTAAAGCTATTATTGTGTTAAATGAGAAAGTAGACATTACAAATTGTAGCTTTCGAAAGAAATATTTTATTTGATTGAAATTTATTTCGCAAACATTTTTAGGCTACAACGGCCTAACAAACTATGGAACATGAAAGAAGATAATTTGAGAAACATCTCAGTATTTTTGTTAAAGGGGTCTCACAAGCTCTTGGTGCATACAGAAGATCTGTAAAGTTGCAAAGACAAAGTCTCAATCCAAAGAGATATTCTTTATAAAATTGAAAGAGTCAACCACGCCTACCTAAAACACCTCGTTCAAACACGCCCCACATGTCTACGTCACGATGTGTGAATATTTGCATAACGCCGCCCAAATGTTCCCGCAAAGAAAGGAAAGCGTAAATTTTATCCTCGCTGTTGCCGCCGCCATGTTGTGGAGACGCTGTGTGTTTCGTTGTGAAAGCAAAACTACTTTGTTTGGCCTTCCAAAAGAGGACGATATCTGCTTCGTCATGCCTGGAGCTGATCCTTGAACCTAACGCAAACGCATTGCATACACCAATAATTTTCTTTTTGCACACATATGACCCTTTAATACATGAAGTCTTGTCAACCAAACTGCTCTTGTTACACAGTCTTCAAACTACCTCTTTTCTGTATCACAAAAGAAGGTTTGAACACATGAGGGTGAGTAAATGACAGAATTTAAAATTTTTGGGTGAACTAGGCCTATTCCTTTAATGTTTTTATTATTATATACAGGATCATTTATTGCAGTAATATCTTTTTAGTTCACTAATTTTAGGGCATAACTGCATTTATGGAGTTGTTGCACTGCATCATGTTTGTCAACAGTCAACTTTATGAAATGTAAGATGACGTACAGGTATTGGGGTGGGGCCAGTGCATTAATGGCGTTAAAATATTTTAATCGCGTTATTTTTCATAACTAATAAAGTTAACGCGTTAAACTGACAGCCCTAATAAAAACATTCCAATTAACCAGTCAGAATTGAGGGATAACTTTTCAGGAAATATCTGTTTTAGGCTTACGATCAGGGTTCTGTGCTTCTACATCATTTCACACTGATTTTAGAAATAAATTATGGGTAGGGTTCGGTTTAGGGGTAGGGATTGGATTTAGTCTATATTTTTGGACAGTAATGTTGATCCAGGAACATGTTTTACTTGGCAAAATCACGGCGACCATACACACTCACACACACACTACCTTCAGAACGATTGGGGTCTGTGTGTGTATACATTTCTATTTCAAATAAATTGTTCTTTTGAACTTATGTTTATCAAAGAATCCTGGAAAAAAGTAACTGGATTAAATAGTTGTAAAGTGGGGGGGGAAAAACAAAAGTAAAATGTTTATTAAGAAACACAACTGTTATCAACTTTGATAATACTAAAATAATCTTGAGCACCAAATCAGCATATTAGAATGATTTCTGAAGGATCATGTTTACACTGAAGACTGGACTAATGGCTTCTGAAAATTCAGCTTTACCATCACAAATGCAACCCTTTGTGCGCCTATATATTAGTATATATAATATATATATTTATATATATTATATATATATATATATGTATGAATTCAATGTTTCATTTTCTTTAACCCACCAAAAAGTTTTTTTTCAATTAATAAAAAAAAAAAAAGTTTGTGTGGATAAATTTGTACACACCCTTTTTCCTGAAAAATAACAGCATACAGTGGAAAACATGACTTGTTTTATAAATATTGTAGCTGATGCTTCCAAATCTTTCTTGCAGTTTTAACAAGGATTTGCAAGACAATCCCCGTAACCGTTCTGTCAACTGACTCCTTTCCCCCCTTGTTGCCCTTTTTGTTTACATTGTTTCGGATGTATTTCGCGTTCTTCATACTGTTCAGTTGCCACATTCTTTGAGACAAATCACTCACTATGATCAGTTCAGTTCGTTCCTCAGCCTTCAACATTACAACCTAACATATATCTGTTTTCACACATTTCAGTGATGCTGTCACCGGGGAGTCCATCCAAATGGCAAGTGCAAGATTCCCTCTCCTCGACCCCCAGTCTCCTGTACAACGACAGTGACCAGACGGAGGATGAACTGGAGGTCTTTTCCTGTGAGAGCAAGGCTGCAGGAGTTGTGCCTGATCCAAAGCCATCCTCCATGGCTAATGGGAGCTCTCAAAATTCAAAATCGCCTCTCACCTTTGTGAACCAGAGGAGCGGTAGAGCTGAAAATGTTCAAACTGGATGTTCCTCGGCGTCTCCAGCCTACACCGGTCAGACTTCAACATCATCTGAAAGAATTCCCTCAGAGGGGGACCTGAGGTTTGCACGCAAAGTGAGTCTGAAAATCTCTTCATCCCATTTAAAATTTATTGTGCTGCAGGTGGGTTTTAGTCGAGTTGTTTTTCATGACCATTGTCTCTTGAACAGTGTTTTTTGCTGCTGTCCTTTAAAGGGTTTGTTCACCCAAAAATGAAAATTAGCCCATGAATTACTCGCCCTCAAGGCATCCTAGGTGTATATGACTTTCTTCTTTCAGACGAATCCAGTTGGCGTGATATTATAAAATGTCTTTGATCTTCCAAGCTGTTTAATGGCAGTCAGCGGGTGTTGCAGCGCATCAGTCCAAAAGACGTGAAATAAAGTGCATGCATCCGTAATAAAACGTGCCTCACACAGCTCTGGGGGGTGAACAAAGTCCTCCTGTAGCTAATCGATGCGTTTTTGTAAGAAAAATTACCATATTTAAAGCATGATTATCAATTTAATCTAGCTTGCGCTCACTTTTGTACGCGGAAGCAGCTCCGGGCGGATGACGTATGAGGTCAGCGTTGCGCATGTGCCGCTCAGAAGTGACGCGCAGGGGAGAGATCAAAACAAAACAACAGTCACTAATTAGAAGTACAAAACGAGGATTTGTAATGAAGAATGTCGGAGGATATCGATATAAGCCAAGAGGAGACTGGTTTTCCTTTGTTAAAGTAAGGAAACTTTGCTTCCTTTTTTCCTGTTAACAAACGTTGGTTTTCACGGGACTCACCGGCGCATGCGCAACGCTGAACTCATACGTCATCCTCCGATGGCTTGAGGGCGAGTAATAATGGGCTATTTAATTTTGGGTGAACTATCCCTTTAAGATGTGTTCTTTTTTTAACGTGAAAGCACACCGTTCCTGAGCACGTTCTTGCACACACAGGCTTGCTGTCATGTCAAATATAGTTTGTAACTGGCCCATCCTTCAGTATAAGCTTTGCATCTCATTGTAACAGTTGCAGAACACAATAAAATGTGACGAACAATGGATCTGATTGAAACCACAAAGAACCTTGTTAAAAATAAATGCCGACTGCTCGTCTCACAATGACTGTTTCTCATCACCTAGAGGGTATCACTGATGTACAACTGTGGGTGGTCATGTTGATGCTTTGATCTGTGTGCAACTTTTTAATGTCACTAAGTTTTGGAAGTTCAGAATGAGTCATGTTTGCGGCTTGTTTCTGATAAATGTCTTGAGTTAGTTTCAGTGTGTTTTAATAGAACATCAAGCTCTTTTATTTTAAACGATCAAGTAAAGTGTGATTCCTTGTTTCTTTTAAAATGGCTCAAAACACCGAGTTTTGCCGTTTCTTAATCTGTCGTGCCTCTGTATATTGAGATGTTTCTGTGATGATATATATGTTAATAAAATTTATCTTACAGTGTGCAGAGCTGCACGGGTACATCAGACCCCTGCTGGAGCTGTTGAAGGGGCTGAAAACCGGTCGTATATGATAAAAGGTAATGCACAAAGGAACATCCTAAACTAACTTTCAAAGTTGGTCAATTTATAGTTTCACAAAAATCTTATGTTAAATTAAGGCGTTGTTTTGACTTTCTTCTTTTCATCATAGAATTCTGAAAAATGTACACGGTTTCCTAAACTTTTAAGCGTCACAGCTGTGTTCATTGATTAAAGATGGTTGTGACACTGAAGACTGGAGAATTTAAAAAGTAATTTAACATTTAAACAATATTTACAACTATTACTAGTATATATAATCTCAAATAAATGCAGATTGCTGAGCAGAGAAGTTCTTTTCAAAATATTTAACATTATTTTGACTTAGTTTTAGTAGTCCTCCATCCCTTACATGTAATTGTGTATTATTTATTTATTTTTTTAATTTTTTTTCTTTCTTTTTGGCAGGTTTGAGCACATTTCAACAGAGTGTTGCCATTGATAGACTACGAAGGATTGTGGGTGTTCTACAAAAACCTGACCTTGGGTATATAATTTTATTCTGTTAAACTTTCACCATTGACACATTTCTTACTTGTATCCAATACATATAATGCCTTTTGATAAATCATATTCAATTCCTGCTATACCTCCATAGGGAGAAGTATATGGGCACTCTTCTGCAGCTGGAGATGATGTTAAAGGTTTGGTTCCCTCAGGTGAGGCCTCAGCATTGGGAAGGCACCCCTTCGCTCCACAATCTGCCTCCACGCTGGAATCAGGACCAGCTACATATTCCTGTGAAGGTAAGCAGCTGATATCCACCTTATTTTGCAATGCAGAAGTAAGCTCTTTTCTGTGAATGTGCGAGACTTCTGATTCATTAGTTGTTATAGGTAAATAACCAAAGGAATAACATAAGTGCAGTAAATGGTAAAGCTGATTGCTCTACAAACCAAGGTGTTTATGATTATGATAATACATTTAAATAATATGATAACAAATACCAATTTGCAATATCAAGCAGCATAAGCTGTACAGCTAAAATAATGGATACCAAAACACACAAGTTACAAATGGCCGCAACTGCTCTTATGTGAACAATAAGGTGGATACTTTTCCAAAATAGAAATGCTTTGAAACAAACCATATGAGAAAAGCTACCAATATGGCCATTATATTGGTTAATGGGTGTCTAAATATGTGTCTACCGCAATCTGGAATGGTTTATTGTTTGTCTTCGATAACATCAAAGCCTTTTATGTATTAAATGACATCTTTTTCTTTCAGAAACGCAGATTAAGTTGGTCAGACTCTGACTCGCAAGGATCTTCAAACAGCAAACGCATTCAAGAGGACGATCGAGGGCCGAGCCCCAGCGATAGCAGCTCATGGCTTAGCAGCTCCGATACCATGTCTAGCGAACTTGAAGAAGACAGTCTGATCTGTACAAATCAAAATAATATGACCTCTGAAACCAAACTCGTTGAAAACCGCAAACTTCAAGTCAGGCAAAAGTCAAGCACTCTGACTGAAACAGGAAGACCACCTCTGCTTGAAATACCACCGCCAGCCACAGATGGCAGCAGCTTGGGCATGCAGGACTGTTGGGTGTCCTCCACAACTCCTACTTCTGACCCACCAGTAGACACGATGATTAGTAAGAAAGATTTGGATGAATCTGCAAAAGAAGAAGGGCCAGAAAAACAGATCGACACAGAGATGTTAAACTTAATATTTTAAAGTTTCTCATTTTTAAACGAATTAATGAATGAAGCATTTCTCCAGTCTGTTGATATTGGGAACTTTTATTCAGTTTTTTGCATTCTGCGCCATATATATGTACAGAACAGACGTAATCATATGTATGGCATAAGATTTGTGCATGTACGGTTATAGACTGAAGAAAGAAGTGTCTTAAAATACATGCTCGAACCGTACAGTCGACCGGTGAAGCATGCACAGCTATCAAACACTCTACTGCACTGCCTTCCATGATAAACACAGACTTCCAACAATATCTGCTGCTTTATGAACATAAAACCAGGAGGCCAGATATCAGCAGAAGAATGGTCTTGTAAAACGTCCAGAAGTGTGACTGCAATTGCAATCTACCTTAATTTCCTTTGACTTGAATTGAAAACCACTTTGAGCATCAGATGAAATAGAAATGCATTATATGAGAGGATGGTTTAGAGGCAGTTTTATTTATTGCATTATTACTTGAAGATACTGAATTCACTTAAGCAGCCTTAAAGAGTCCGTACCAGTGGGCCGTGGTCCATTATCATAGCTCAATGTTTTATGTTTATGAAGATACAGAAGGAATAATCCCGGAAACAACAGATGGGATGCCTTGTGAAGTGTTTTATAATCTGGAGAGTAAACGGTCATTTATTGAAGATGTTTTTTGCCAAAAATAGTTTGCACATTTATGTTCTGCTTTCATGTTATAAGAGTTCATTTTGCTCAATCGTTTCCTTGTACTCACCTTTTTTCCATTTTAGAATTTGTGAATTTCAGCATTGTGACTGTTAACCATTCTCTAAAACGAACTAATGTTCAAGTTGATGACAACGAGTATGTGGCATGTCACACGGAGGAAGACGAGACTTGTTTTATTTAGCTATTTGTAGAATATATTCTGACATTAGAGATGCAGTATTTGGTAGTTGCTGCATGAGGAATGAGAAGAACTTTATCGGTATGTTGACTGAGACTCATGTAGTCACGTCCTTGTGCAGCTGTATGAGTATTGTGTGAAAAATACATGCAAGTATATTGTTGGAATTATAATGGAGATTATATTATGAGGGAAAAGTGCATATGAAGATGTTGTGATTAATATTTAATGCCACTTAACAGCTTTATGTGATTGTGAAGGTAGCATTTTTAGGAAGATGTTTTTTGTTGTTACTATCATTTGTTTCAGAAAAGTCAGCCATTGTAGCACCATTGTTATTTTCTATTCATTATTCAAAACCCTTTTCTCTTGTAAGTAATTTCTGTTCTTGCATCAAAGTTTTTGTCAAGGTTGCTGAAATGTTTTCAACATGCTCTACTTTTTGATATCATTAAATGTTTCCAAGTTTCTTATATTTGAAATGTATTTTTTTTTAGAGGTCAGTTATGACAGCCCATACAGGGAATATATATACTGTATATACAGAGAGAGATAATTTTTTAAATATACCATTCAAAGTTTTGTTTAAAAAAAATTTTTTTTTTACATTTATGTTAAAAGTCTTTTATGCTCACCAAGGATGCATTTATTATTTCTTTTAATAAAAAATACAGTAACTATTGTAAAATGACAATATAACTGTTTTATATTGTAATATATTTTAAAATGTAATTTATTTCAGTGATGGCAAAGCTGATTTTTCAGCAGACATTACTCCAGTCTTCAGAGTCCCATGATCCTTCAGGAAAGAAAATAAAATAACAATGACCCTAAAAAAAGCAAAATATTTAAATGGTAGTTTTTTTTAAAACAATACATAAAAACCTATAGTGTCTTTCGATATACCAAAATGGAAATGGAAATATATGTTTGAAGGGTGTATTTTTTGTTTATGAATATATTTCAAGAAAGGTACTAAGTTCTAATACACACACACACATATATATATATATATTTCTTAAAAACTCCGTTATCATATATTCTATTATATATATATAGGCTAATATGAAATCTGCTAATATGATCATCATGACTTCGTCAGTAGGACGGGACGGGTAGCCTACACTTGACAGTCTGCCTTTCTCACTTGGGCTCTCTGTCCAGTGTCCATGACTGACCCCTGCTGGATGTTTGCATGTTTTAGCATTATGAAATATTCATATTTATAAATGCTTCAGAGTGAGTTCAAAAGACCAACATTTCTACCTCTGCAATACTGCAACTTTTGTGTTGTATAACACATTTTCTTTGTCTGAGAAAAGTTGGAACACAAGCAAGAAAGCAAGAGAGAAACAGAAGGAAAGAAAGAGAAAGAAAGAAAGAAAGAAAAAGACACGACAGGACAGGACAGGACTTTTGGCTGTTCATGTCTAATGTTGTTATTGTAATATTGAGAATAATGGAGGCTCAGAGTCCCATGAAGTTGCCGTATCCACACTTGAACCTGTGAGGGGCAGCACTGCGACCAGAAGACCTGGAAAATGGCGGCTGGAAGTGCGCACAATAGTGGCTCATCGCCGCGCTTGGAGTCCACTTTGGACCGTCGCTTTCAGACTGTATCCAACACCATGGAATCCATTCAGGGACTATCCGTCTGGTGCATCGAGAACAAGAAATATCACAGCGTGATCGTGCGATACTGGATAAAGTGGCTGCGCAAATGTGAGTATTTAGCACGTTAGCCGTCCAGCTGTGATACAACAACCTGTTTACGGGATCAAATTTATGTTAGTTGGGCTTTCAAAATGGACGTATGTGATATTTGTATGAGAAAGTAGCATAGAAGTAATTGTGATAGGCTAGTTTTTCTTTTTCGGCCCACTAAACAACTGTTGTGGCTAACGTTAGTTAGCGAGCTGCTAATCTGTTCCTATCCGGTCAAGACGTAGGTCGTGTTTCAAAAGCTAGAGATCTGCCTTCAAAGACAGCATTTTGGCGCCTTCCAAGGCAGCAGTTCTTTTGGGGAACATTATCTTTCAAAGTAGAGGAGTTCGGGGTCAGCGGCATTTTTGGGGCCAAATAGGGGGAGTTCTGGGTCAGTTGCTTAGGTGTCATTGTCACGATTCCAGTCAGCAACGTTTTGGGGCAGTAAAGGGGTGTTTGAGGTCAGCAACATTTTTTTGGCAGAATGGGACATTAAGGGTGTGTCTCTTTTCAGCTAAATGTGAATATTTGGGTCCAGTAGCAACTTTAGAAAGGACAGATGTGCTTTCAGTGAGCAGTATTTTTATGTTCTTGCAGTAAATAGGGGGATTTGTTGTCAGCAGCATTTTGGGGCATAATTAAGGTACATTTTGGGTGTCATAGGTACATTTAGAAACAGCAGGGGTTGTGTTTGGTGTCAGCAGCATTTTGGGACAGAATGGGGTGTTTGTGTCAGGGGTGTCATAGGTATGTTTTGAATGAGCAGCGTTTTTGGGTTCAGCAGCAATTTGGGAAAGAATAAGGCATTTGGGGTCAGCTACATTTTGTGGGTCATAGGTACATTTTGAATGAGCAATGTTTTTGGGAAATAAAAGGGTGTTTGGGGTCAGCAGTTTTTTTTTGTGCCAAAATAGGGTCGTTCAGAGTCAGCAAGTGTCATATTTGGGGCAAATTGGGGCGTTCTGTTCAGTGTCATATGCATGTTTTAAACCAACGTTTTTGGGCAATAAATGGTGTTTGGCATCAGCAGCGTTTTTGGATAGAATAGGGCGTTTGTTGTCGGTTACATTTGTCGTAGGCATCTTTTGATCTGCTATGTTTTTGAGCAATAAAAGAGTGTTTGGGCATTTAAGGGCAAAATTAGGTTTTTAAGGTCAGCTACATTTTGGGTGTCATAGACAAGTTATTTTTGGGTGTTGAATAGGGTTGCAAAGGGGTGGAAAATTTCCGGTAAGTTTCCAGAAACTTTCCAAAAACCCCTGTAATATTAAAAAAAATCCTAGAAAGTTTCCAAAATTTCTGGAATGTTTCCGAAATTTACTGGAAAGTTTCCACCTTTTTGCAACCCTAGTGTTAAATAGGGTTGGGCGTTGTCTCCAAAATTGGCATCGGACAGTGTCTACAGTGAAACATCCCAATGGATGATGACATCGATGGGGGGGGGGGGGTGCCCAAAGCATGAATCCATATTCAGAAAGACACAGGAAACACATAATGATTGCTAACGGTTGCCTGTTACATTACAGTACATAAAATTTTACTTACCACATAAACAGAGTAAGGAGAGATGACTGAGGACGATGATGAATGGTTGGTTTGCAGATGCTGAGCACCACTGACAAATATCTAATCTTGTAAAATGTGTGGCAAGTACTGCCCCTCCATAGTATAAACAGAGTACGTGTGATCGTGAATCTCGAAAGTGAAACTAAAATCTGATCGTGCATTCAAAAGCAGTTCCAATGCCAGGCATAATAGTGGCTCCCTGATGTTCGCAATTATAGACAGTAATTACCCAATGATATAACGGCGAGAGAAAGTATTGAAATATGTACTTTCCTCCCATCTCGTATTTATTCCCATTAGGGGTTCCGCCTACACGTCATTTTCTTTCCGAAGGTGTCAGGAATGTTTCGAACCAGCAGTGTTTTTGGGTGATCAAATGGCACTTTTCACTGCACGGTACGGCTCGGTACGGTTCACTTTTGGGGGGTTTTCCACTGGGTACAGTACCTGGTACCTGGTACTTTTTTTTAGTACCACCTCGGTTGAGGTTCCAAGTGAACCGTACCATTACCAAAACGTGACGTGTAAACTCTGCTGATTACTGATTGGCCGGAGAGACTAGTCACTACCTGCGTCACTGAACTTGCGACACAATCACAACAGAACTGCTAGATTTAAATCAACACAGCCAGCAAAAGATTGAACGTAACTTTTTTTTGAACGAGCGCACCTTTTTTTAACAACTACAAAATGGCTGTTTCGTGGTCTGTTCTGAAGTACAGACGTTCCTCTCGTTGATAGCAGAGGAGCGGATCCAGTGAGAGCTTGATGGGGCGACGCGGAATGAAAAAGTTTTTTAGGAGTCGCGGCAGTAGAGGCAGCGCTACTATAGCGCTAGGGATGCACCGAATGTTCGGCAACCTAAATTTTGCAAAAATCATTACAAGCACCGGACAGCGAGAGCTGTTTAGGAGGAATGATAATGATAATAATAATTACAACAGCTCTATTTATACATTTATTATAACATTCACACATAGTGTTCCAATTAGGATCTGTAATATTTTCTAATGTTTTAAAAGGAGTCTCTTCTCAGCAAGGCTGCTTTTAATTGTACAGTAAAAAATACATGCCTGATTCAAAAAGGGGGTCTGATGGCCAAAAATTATTTTACTAACTTATAAATTTTAAGTTAAATTGTGCTTTGTTGGTATAGTGTCTGATAGAATGTTAAAAATATTCAGTGTTAAATATTTTTTAATTGTTGTTTTGTAATTGATTTTTTTTCTTTGAAAAGCAAGACAAAACAGTAAAAAGCACATTTTGGCTTTTTAATTTATGCAATGGTGAAAAATTAATTCGGCAAAATACATGGGGGAAAAAACTCCGTGTTCGGCCTTCGGCCCAGTGTTTAATTTTGTTCGGCTTCCAAGAATTTTCATTTCGACGCATCCCTAATAACGACATGTGAATAATCCCACACACTCTAAAGCGGTACTAAACTGCAGTGGAAACGCGAGCCGAGTCGTGTCGTACCACACAGTGGAAAAGCGCCAAAAGAGGTGTTTGGGCTCAGGAGCATTTTTAGATTATGTAGGGGTGTTTGGTGTAAGCAGCATTTTGGGGCAGAATGGGACGTTTAGGGTCAGCCACATTTTGGGCATCATAGGCACATTTCGAATCAGCTGTGTTTTTTGGCAATAAGGGGTGTTTGGGTTCAGCAGCATTTTGGGGCAGAACGACAGAGTTCAGGGTCAGCTGTATTGTGGGTGTCACGGGCTCCTTCCAAGTCATCAGCATTTTTGGGCGGAACTAGCACTTCAGAGTCTGCATAAGCTATATTTTCGTAAGCCAAGTTTCCATCCAGTATTTGGACTGTTCTGTTATTGGCAAAGTGAAAACGCATAAAAAAAGTTTGCAGATTTTGCTTCCTTCAGCCTGATGGCATAATGACGTCATCTTTAAATTTAGCTGCTGTATTGATAACCATTTTGATGCACTAAACCTTTTACACACAAACTTGATGCAAATTTGGCTATAGGTGTGTTCCAAATCAGCTGCAGTTTTGGGCATCAGGCACTAGACTGTGTTTTTAAAACATTGTGCCATTGTGTCACTGTTTAGTGGAACCTAAAATAATCTGTTTTTTTTATTAACATCCTCTTCAGTACTAATTTAATTTATCTGTGTTATAAATACTCTGGTGGGTTGTTACTTTCTGAGATGTCAGAAATGTTTGTTTGCTTGCAGTTTATGATTCTTGGGACTGCTGGGACATCATCTATGAACCACTAGTGATCATATGGACAAAATACGCATTAACCGGGCAGTTGCTGAAAGCTTTACAATTTCTAGTTTAAAAAGTAATAAAAAGTCTTTTGTGTGAAAGTGAACTGTTTTATCCTGTGCACATCCTGCTTCAGAACATTACCATACTGTTTGCTCTTTGCTGTGCTTTCTGCAAGTATCCTGACATGTGAGGTTTAGCCTGAGCAGTTGATTTGGGTCCTTAGCTATTAGGAGTGCCAATTATGTAATTTTTTGGATTTTTAAGAGGCTTTAGGATGAGAATGTGTGTCAGGAACATAAATGCTCCATCTATATAAATACTTGAGGTGTTGAAGACTGTTGTGTGCATTGGATTTTATGCCATAGATATGGCATAGTTCATACTTGCACCTGTGCATCTGTATGCACCTGTGCATCTGTATGCACAGCGTCTGTTCCTTTGGTTCCTTTGCATTGTTTTATGAAAAATAGCATTAAATGTTACTGCTGTTTCAATAAATAGAAAAACATAAAACTGCAGGCAATGCTTTATCTGACTTTATCTTGACTATTTATCGCACACCCCCAACAGTATAAAACAATGCTATTACTAGTCATAAATAACTTGTTTCTAGCGTAAGTAAACATTAAAATCTGTATTAGTTGGTTATCCTGGAATGAGTTATGTTTCATAATATGCAAGAATACACTACTGTTCAAAAATTTGAAATCAGTAAGTATATTTTCCCCCAGTTTTTTTGAAAGAAGTCTTCAATTATTGATAAAAAATACAGTAATACATTAATATTTTGTATTAAATTTGAAATAATAGGGCTCCAGACTGCGACCAGTGCGCGCAGCAAAAATGATGCAAATATTGAGGAAACGATGGATGGTTTTCATGCTAAAGTAAAGCAAAAGACCGCTTCTTAAACCAGAGAAGGTGAACATGTTGGTATTTTTGTGGGGGGAAAAAAACATGCAAGCACTGTCACTAACAGCAAGTTTAGTTTTACTTTTCTTTTTGTTTTCATTTTTGAAAAAACTTGTATCTTTGCTGTTTACCTCACGTTACGCTATGGAGGCTCTCTTTTATTTATTTATATTTATAATTCCTCAGTGTTTACCTACACTTTCTGTAATTTATTAGTCGGTATATAATACAGCATGTGGTGTGTGCCATGCCTAATCTTATTCGTTTTTGTTAATAACGTTTTTGTAAGCTAGTTTGTCATTGTATCTTAATGTTTTATTGTTGTTATGCTTTTTAATTAAGGATAACAATAAATCCATCTTTTTTTGTTTTAGTCTTAAAAAGTGAAAGGTGTATGTAAGCAAAACAGACCATTGTCTTTTCTTGTAAAACGTGACAACAAGATCACAAATTCGAAAGTGAAAGCACCAAAAGCCCTGCTTATAACACAGTAAAAGAGGAACTCCCATTCACAAAATTTCAAATCACAAATAATAATACTGATGAAAAAGAACGGGTTGAATATTAACTACTTTCGTTTCCATATAACTATATAAACTATGATAAAAGCTGCATTGATGAATCTGTTGTAGTGCAAAAAGAATAAAATAACACATATGGGCGACCAATCATTGTGTGAGGACCAACTGAGAAAGTTATCGCAAAAGAGCGACCGTGGGAGACTAAGTCTGTAAAAGCCCTATGTGTGGTTTTGTATTAATATTGTTTTGTATTAAAAATGACCTTAGAGTAGGGAGCACACAACTCGGGAAATGAGAGCATCCGAGGCGCATGTGAATGCTATGTGGTTATATATATATTTTTTTGGTGGCTCTTTTTTTTTAAGTACGGTTCAGGTATGTGTTTTAGGCACGGTACCGTTTTAAAGTATCGATTTGGCACCGGTATCGTGAAAAACCCAATCGATACCCAACCCTATTCGGCTGTTTTCTTAATCCCGCTCCTGCTGAATCTCTGGCCATTGCCGGCTGCTCCCGCAACATGTGTTTTGCTCCCGCGATTTTCGTTTCCACTCCTTTAAACATTCTAATATTTTGTATAATTTTGGCGCATCAGGGAGCCACTCTCGGGATGCGGTGTATTTAAATATTTTTTGAATGAGCGTTTGCACTGTTTACTTTCATTTTCAATTTCGCGATCACACGCACTCTGTGTAAAGAGAGCACATCTTACAAGATACTCAAGCTGGTATTGGAGATCTCTCCTTATTCTCGAGCTGTGATCAGTCAAAGCTGACTCCGGTAGCTTTTGTTGGATGCAGGGTTGTCAAGTCCACGTTTTTTCCACAGAATTGGGCTACGTTTAAACTGTTGCCATGGGTTGATTTTCCCAGGTGGGTTAAAGGTTTGAAAAATTGCATAAATTACATTTGACTGAAAAGATTGTATTGACAAATTTTGCATTCTACCTATGATATAACTTTCATGGACTTCTACATTAACTATTCCCTCCTGGTGGAATGACCTGCACAGCTCAATCCAAGCAGCTGACTCCTTAATATTTTCAACAAACAGCTGAAAACACATCTCTTTCATCGTCATTGACTCTAACACTAGCCCTCTCTTTATAATATGCTAATTTAATTTTATCTTTTGTGTTTTTATTAAAGGGGTCATATGATGCGATTTCAAGTTTTCCTTTCTCTTTGATGTGTTACAAGCTCTTGGTGCACAAAGAAGAATTAAAGTTGCAAAGACTAAAGTTTCAAAACAAAAGAGATATACTTTATCAAAGTTAAGACTCTGACACGCCCCCTAAAACGGCTGTTCTAACACGCCCCCACATGTCTACCTCACTATGTAGAAATATTTGCGTAATGCTGTCCAAATGTGCACGCAAAGAAAGGCGGTTTGGTTTCAGTAACTGCAGTTAGTGTTAAAGCAGTCATGTCAGGGAGACGCTGTGTGTTTCAAAAGCAAAGCAAAAGCACTTTATTTGGCCCTACGAAAGTAGATGCATTTAGGAATCTTAAGATCACTTACAACAGAACAGCAGTGCATTTTATGGACGACCGTTTCGTGAAACTAGGAGATGAGGTAATTCTGACTTTGCTATGACAATCTGGCGCTTCTGAATCAGCTACTGTTTTGTTATTAGTTTTAAGTATTTGCTATTGACTGTTCAAATGCGTAAGAACAAGACACTAGAAGCTTTGAATCTTTTCCCGAAACAGTCAGAAGAAAGCCTCAGTGCTTCACGAGGCTTAATTTGCCCATCCCTACCCCCAACATATTTCATTGTGCGTGACATGGGTATAATGTACTGAAAGCATACAAGTAAAAGTACAGATATCTTACCAGAAAATACTTTGGTAGAGGTTGAAGTCACCGTTTAGAATATTACTTGAAGTTGAGTACAAGTTTTAAAGTATTTGATGTTTATTGTACTTAAGTATGAAAAGTATTTTTAAAATCTTAAACGTACTTAAGTATTAAAAATAAAAGTACAAGTAAATGCAAAATGGAAAAGAAACAAATAAATATAAAAAATGTTCATACACCGCTTGAGTAGCAAAAAAGAGTTTTAATTCTTTCTTCTATTTTGTATTTTTGGGTAAGAATAAGAAGCACTTCATCCGGTACTAGTGTCTTTCATTCCAACATAAGAAAACATTTCTGGAACCTGCATCTGAAATAGCATTTAGATGTATTCACACAGTTTAATGTATCTCAGAGGGGACAAGGAAGCATTTAACTGCAGTTACGAGGATAATAAGTTGGTTGGAAATAAAACGGCTGCAATACTTACTTAAAAAAATAGTCCAAATGTGAAATTAAAACAGCCAGTAGGTGTCAGCAAGTGACTGTTAATGAGTGAGTCATTGACATTCAACCGATTCATTCAAACGGCTGATTCATTCAGGAACAAAGCATTTGACTGTGTTGATGAGTGAATCATTTATTCAAATGATTCGTTCAAAATGGCTGATTCATTCATAATAACACCTTGCTCAGAGATTGCAAAACAGTGGCTGTATCTTGGTTTGGAACTATATTCGTTGGCAAAATTTCAAAAACAAGTAATATTACGTCTAAAATGTAAGTGACTTATTTATTGCTAACTTTACTGAACTTGTATACAATTATTATTAAATGTGTTCATGCTGATATATGCAGAAAAATTGTACTCTTTGTGTGATACAGATTAAGTTAACTATATTGAATGATATAAAAAGCATACAGAAGCATTTTGCCATCTACAATTTAGGATGCCTTTAATTGAGAATTTTAATAGACTAATAAATCAACGTGCGTGCACTCTGTGTGTGATTTGGTGATATAGCCTACTTGATAATGTCAGATCGCAAATCATTACAACACTTACCATATTATCACAGACTATGCTGTATATCGCACACCCCGGACTCGACTTAAGTGGAAAATTAATCATCCGCGGTTGTGCGTGCACTTGTTTGCACATGAGCAAAGGTGTTTTTAGGAGTCTAACTTGCAGATGCCAGAGCACTGATTCGTCAAACCTGCTTTCTTGCAGTTTGTGTTCTTCTGACTTTATTTTGTAGTAAGTAACGAATTTGCTTCGGTGAAATGTATCGGAGTAAAAATATACATTTTAATTAGGAAATATAGTGGAGCAAAAGTGAAAGTTGACAGAAATATTAAAACTCAAGTAAAGTACAGATACTCCCAAAAAATACTTAAGTACTGTAACGAATTATTATTACTTCGTTACATTACACCACTGTGTGCGTGACATGATTTACACACAGCGTGTGTCTTCTCCAGGTCGTGCTCAGGTTGTTCATAAAAGCCGAAATGTGCCCAGATGTCGGCTTTTAAAGTAGTTGGAGCATTTTTAATTACTCGCATTTGCATCTCGCCTCCCTCCACCATTAGGCACGTTCGATTTGAAACAGCATGATAGGATAGCAGCATAGGATGAGCGTATGACATCAACCGCAAAAGCATAAGGATCCGTCTGCTCTCTAATCGCTCTCCACATAGGGGGACGATATGGCCAAACATTTAGATCCCGATATTATAATTTCGGTCGAACGATATAATGTCGATATTGATATGACACACTATTTATCTGAAATAAGAAATATTTGTAACATTATAAATGCCTTTATAGCACTTTTGATCAATTTAAGCAGCCTTGCTAAATAAATAAAAAAATCTTTACCACAAAAGTTGATAAAAATTATACTGAATGAATAGTGTATAATGTTACAAAAGCTTTTATTTCAGATAAATGCTGATCTTTGGATCTTTCTATTCATCAAAGAATCCTGAAAATTTTTTTTACTCAACTGTTTTATATATTGATATTTCGCAAAGCAGGATATTAGAATGATTTCTGAAGGATAACACTGAAGACTGCAGTAATGATGCTGAAAATTCAGCTATGTATGATCACAGGAATAAATTACATTTTAAAAATATATTAAAATAGAAAGCAGTTATTTCAAATAGTAAAAATATTTCAAAATGTTACTGGTTTTGCTGTATTTTGGATCAAATAAATGCAGCCTTGTTGAGCAGAAGAGAATTCTAAAAAAAAAAAGGAATACAAAACATTACAAATCTTCAAAAACTTTTTGAGTGTAGGGTAGGCTGATTGCTTATAGAATGAAACAAATGTGCTTCAGCCAGAAAAAGGGTATGAAAAAGGGCTCCGAGTCGCTTGCAGAAGACAAAAAAAAAAAAAATGGGAACAATAACAAAAACTGGAATGTGGCGGGAGACAAAGGTATTATAGTTAGCTTTTAAATTTGTTTTATTTTAATATCGTTTTCAAATTTGCAGTAAAATTCTGTTTAGTTTTTATTCGTTTCATTAATAATTTGTTTTGTTTTAGTTTAGTTTTTATTTTGTGAAAAAATTTTTATTTAGTTTTTATATAGTTTAGTTTCTTTTATATAGTTTAGTTTCAGTATTAGTTTAAGTTTAGCAGAATTAACAGATAACTTCCAGAGCGCAGCCAAAGAAAGACTTAGGCATAAGTCTTAGTGATGCAAATGTCTAGCGACACCAAATTAAAGCATGCTGAGATTGATTAGATGGTAAATGTATACAAATACACACCAAAATTAAGCATGCCTTTTTAAATCTACACAAGTTGTGCTTACATTATATGTAAAACACACTAGACTGAATGATAAATGTGTGTTGTGATAATTTGAAAATAAATGTAGTTAATTTCTTTATATTATAGCCTATGTCTTTAATCTTATTTAACTATAATCATGATACCGTAACTGTCGTCTCTTGCTCACTTTCCCGTGAACAAACACGCATAAATAAGTGTGACTAATGAAACTCAATAATAATGGCGGAGCCTCAACACTCGATTTGCAGCGTTGCGCATTATAGCCATTCACGCTGCATCTGAAGTGAATGACACCTTGGGAGCACTCGTTGCTCGCTTTCTGTAGCCTATATCATTTTATTTTAAGATTTATTTTTAATGCTTCTGTAAAGGACTAACGGCCGCATAGCCTATACAGTGCAGAGTTTAAGGAGAGACAATGGCACTTAACAGTAAAGTCATATCTAAATATGTTCTTTTAATTTATGAAGATTTAAGTATGCAGTTTATGCACATTTGTTCAAAACAGCCTTTGGCGTCGCAAGATGTGGGCAAAAGCTTTTTATGGTTCACAGTAAGGATGCACATTCTTTGTTCTGTTGCGCTGCTGGTCTGTTTTTCTTCAAAGCACCAACTAAGAATGCCTAATGTTGGTTTGATTGCTTGTTACATGAGAAAAAAAAATAATTTTGCCTTACTGATGCAGTAGCCTATTTAACGCGGGTGCGGTTCAGGTCGCGGTCTTTGTCAAACGGGTAGGGTACAGGAATTAAAATTGGTGCTGGAGCTGTCGGATAACGGGTCAGGCTTTGGTTGTGTCCTGCGGATGCAGGTTGTACTAACAGGGAACCCGTGCAGGACTCTGCTTGAACTGCTTTGCGTCTCTCTGTAGATAATCACGTGCATGATGCGCATTTACGGGTATTTCCCGAAAAACCGACACACATCATATTGATTTTGTAAATTATTTTATTTCAGTTTATGAAGATGTTTTTTGACCAATCGTTTTCGTCTTAGTTTTAGTTTACGAAAATAACCTTGCTGGAGACAGACTTATTTAAAATGAAAACTCATTCTCCGCCAGCAGGAGGCGCTTTTAGAATGATAAAACTAGCGGTTTCCCAGTAATGGCTGTAATCAAAGCAGCTCCGCTCATGAACCCTTCTTTATTAGATTAAATAAAAATCCCATCGAAACTTTTCCGAAGATAGTCTTTTCCCTTCAGAGATACATTAATATAAAACACCCACGACAAGTTTTGATTTTAAAACATGCAGTGCTCATGCTTATTCAACAAAGTCAAACGGCACAAATAAATAAATGTATGGGAAACACTTGTAATGTATATCGGAAATGTGTTTAAAAATCAATCACGTTATGAAAAAAAAATGTAGGTTAGGGGTCCCACCCTACTATCGAGGTACTTTGATGTCATACACTGATCATTCTGCGCAGCGGTGCTTCGAGCCGAACGTGCCTAATGTATGCTACCGCGACAAAGCGTGTATGTGACAAATGACGTCAGAAAAGCATCAGTACGTTATAATCAGTTATGGTCTATTACTGAACCGATACCGAACCGTCCTCGTCTGCATCGCGATGCATCCAAAGAAAGAAGAAACAATCATTGCTTTTTTTTGTTTTGTTTTTTTTTTTTTTTGACACCCCTAGAGATGCTATGCATTCTTACACAGAATAAGGCACGCAATATTTCATAGTATTCTAAGCAGTGATAAGGCTATGTCGATTAGCATTGCATTTATAGACTGTATTATAATGAAAAGACTCAATAAAACATATATTGTAGTAGTAGTTGTGTTTATAGTCACGTGAATTAGGGCGGGAGATATGGCCAAATGATATCCTGATATATTCGTAATTTCGGTCGATACGAAATTACGATATCGAGTATAGAACACTCTTTATCTGAAATAGAAATATTTTTGTACATTATAAATGACTGTCTTATCACTTTGTTCCCATTTTAAGATCCTTGCTAAATAAAATTATTAATTTCTATAATTTCTTTCCCAAAAAAAATTATAACAGTATACTGAAGGAATAATGATAATGTTACAAAAGCTTTTTATTTCAGATAAATGCTGATCTTTGGCTCTTTCTATTCATCAAAGAATCTGACAAAAAAAAAATGTACTCAACTGTTATAAATATTGATATTCAGCAAATCAGCATATTAGAATGATTTATCAAGAATTATGTGATACTGAAGACTGGAGTTATGATGCTGAAAATTCAGCTTTATATTATAGGAATAAATTACATTTTAAAATTATTCAAATAGAAAATAGTTATTTTAAAATATAATAATATTTCACAATATTACTGATTTGTGATGTACTTTGGATCAAATAAATGCATGCTTGGTGATCAGAAGAGAATTCTTAAAAAAAAAAACATTAAAAATCTTACAAACATCTAAAAATCTTTGACTGGTAGTGTAGGCTGATTACTCTTATAGATTGAAACATGCATTAACCAGGACAACGAGTATGAAACATGCTCCGAGTTGCTGCAGAAAACAAAAAAATCGAACAATAACAAAACCTGGAAATGTGGTTTTATTAGTTTCATTAATAATTTTGTTAGTTTTAGTTTTGTTTTTATTTTGTGAACACATTTCTATTTCGTTTTTATATAGTTTTGTTTCAGTTTTAGTTTTAGTTTTAGTAATTCAAGTTTCAAAGAAAGACTTAGGCTAATTTAACTTTAGTGATGCAAACGTCTAGCGACACAAAATGAAAGCATGCTGAGATTGATTAGATGGTAAAAAAGTATACAAATACACACCAAAATTAAGCATGCCTTTTTAAATCTACACAAGTTTCGCTTAAATTACTTTTAAAACGCTATAGACTGAATGATAAATATGTGTTGTGATATTTCATTTGAAAATAAATGTAGCCAATTTCTTTATATTATAGCCTATGTCTTTAATCTTATTTAACTATAATCACTGTCGTGTCTTGCTCACTTTCCCACGAACAAACGCGCATAAATAAGTGGGACTAATGAAATTCAATAATAATAGCGGAGCCTCAACATTGGATTGCAGCGTGCGATTTCTAGCCATTCGCGCTGCAGCTGAAGGGAATGACAGCTTGTTTATTCACGACGTTCAAACGACACAAATAAATAAATGTATGGGAAACACTGGTAATGTATATCGGAAAGTGTTTAAAAATCATATCACCGTTATTGAAAAAAATAATATCGCGATACATATATTGATATTGAATTATTGTCCAGCTCTAATAGAAAGCAGTTAAATTTCTGTTTATTCAGCAACCGCATAGGGATTTTCCTGGGGTTGCTTCTGCCAAGGCGAATTGGGAGTTTCAGCGCGGAGAAGCGCCTTGGCCTTCAGATGGAGATTTATGCTGATCACAGAAACCTTGCTTTAGGCCGTGTTAGCAATTAATCAATATATCAGCTTATTTGCACAATATAGTAAATGACACTCAATCATTTTGGTTGGGACGAAATATTCACACATTATAGTTAATTAAAAATTAAAGTTTTGTTGTCATTTGGAAGTGTGTAGGCCCTCTTGCATTATTATTATGCTGTTACATTATGATTTTATATTCAGTGGCATAAAATGGTCTTTAAAAAGACAATAATATTGCTTATCGCAATTATTTCTGGGGCAATATATCGCACAACAAAAAGATGTTATCGTGACAGGCCTACCATGCTTCACTGACGGATACGCATGACAATCGCAGCTTCCTATAGACCGGGTGCGATTCATTGCGCGTTATAGTGCAGCCTAGGATGTCATTAAGGTATTTATTTGGTCACCTTATAAGTGTATTTTTACTTACATTTATCAATTTAATAGGATGTAAAAAAACAGTATGAAAATTTCTTATCACGATTATAGTGACCAAAATTATTGCGGTTTTCAGTATTATCACGGTATTGTTAAAATTTGCTGGAGATGTTAAAAAAGTACAGACACATATATCACTTCAAGTTTTATATTTAAAAACCAACAAACAATAAATAAAATGTCTTTTTGTTTGCATAATCATTATAACAATAACATTACCAATGATGTTCGGATTTTAAATGACAACTTGAGTGACAACAGTTTAATAGCATGTTCAAATATCTAATGTAAATGTTCAAATAAAGCTTTGAAAAAGTTTAATAAAAAGGTAAACCTCACATTTCAGCCTTCATTTGTATAATTCCCTTAGCACTCTTTTAATACCTCCCAGCTTTTCTGCCCTGTTTTCACTTAAAACGAAACTACTCTGCTGCTGTGCGCACGTGAGACTGTTACTTAAAACTGTGCCTTATGCTGGACAGTATTTATTTATCGTGAGTTGTTCAAATCACGGTAATCTAATACGGTTTTAATGATAATTAAAAGATAAAATGGTAATACTAACTGTGGGGAATTTTATCATGATTTATCGTCAAACCGGTAATCGTTACATCCCTACAATTTAATGATTCCGTTTCAAACTTTTGAATAGTAGTGTATATCACAATTATCGGTGTCCTAGTCGTTGGTTCATGCTTGATGCTTTTAGAGCAAAATCGCATTCATAATCGGCAATGAATCGCCTGTGATTTTGAACGCGATATTGCGTAGCTTGTCAGTGAACTACGGCTCTGTGTAGTAAATGCCGCTCCATCTGAAAGCACGTGCTGGAGATTTACTACTACTCACAGAACTGGCTTTACTGACGAGATGTGCATGAAAATCAAATTTGATTATTTGCACAGCCCTATGTATAGTTTTTTTTGTAGATGACAGAACAGACTTCATGAAATGATGTTCTTGAATATGTTGTCAGAGAAAAGCGGCATAAATACAAGATTTTAGCTGCAATTAGCTGTTCAAAGTTAAAAATTACTCCTTTTTTATGTTTTATTAATGAATGTTTTATTTATTCATTTTACACTATTTGCAGTATTTCATCATTATTGTTTAGATGGGGAAAAAACATTGGATGAATCAGTCAAACCTAGCCTAATTGTGAGTTGAACTGAAGTCATTGTTCTGAATCATAAACTGAATCGATCAGGTGACTCGCTCGCTCTAGGAAACTTGAAAATGTCAATTTTTATGATTAGTGACACTTGACACTGACAGTCTAATAATTACTGACTGTTTTTTCTTAGGACAGTGTAGTTAAAGATATAAAAATATGGTGGAAAAAATTTGCTTTTTGAAGGAAAAGGAGGATGGGTCAGTGACCTCTATCACTAAATGAGAATCCTGTGGGAATGTAAGCGAATAAAGTAAATGTAATTGTTATTTGTGAGTGGATGCCAGGCATGTATTTGTACAGCTCAAGGATGTTTCCATCAAGATAAATTGCATACACATTGGATTAAACATTTTTGATCCATCCGTTTCAAATGGGATGCACTAGCACAAACATTTCTTAAATACAGGTTTCGATCTATTTAGATGGCTTGGTGTTATTGTTGCATTATTGATCAAGATAAAAGTGTCTTGTTTTTTGATCATAATTTGTTTCTGAAAATATGCTTATAAAGGGATTTTTTTAGTAGTGATGTAACAACAAATCAATAATGAAAGTAGTTATTACAATGCAACTATTCCAGTCTTTGTACTTTGCATGGTGCAACTGATGGTCAATGATGGTGGATCGCTTAACAGTAGTTAAAAAAAACTTTTTTACAAGCACTTTTATGGGTAAAAACATATTAGCAAACTTTACAGGAATATAATTGTAATTTCAAAGCATTTGCATGTGGCCAGGATGCTAAGTCACATGCGATTGTGATGTTCGTTGCTGTTAAAATACTTTTCTACAGGACAAACTTACATTTTACTGTTATATTCTATAAACTTGAAATATTTCATAAATGGAATTAGTTTAATCAATTCCATTGAAGTTACACTTTTTGTACGAACATTTCATTGCTTGTCTTGCATATAGGATTTCAAGTTTCAGCTATATGGGTTAATTTAAAACTTAAATTAAAATTTTTTAATTATTTTGATCAAAATGGACAAAGTTCTCTATTTGAACTTTATACAATTAACAATATCAGTGGCATTTCATCTTTTGCAAAATGGAAATTTAGACCATAAGAAAAAAATGGAAGTGTTTGTTTTTTTTTTATAGAAAATGTTCACTACTTTACAGTGGTATCACTAATGGAGGTTTTCTGTGAGAAGCACAAAACAGATTTTTCATTAGTTATTGATTATTTCCGTAATATGAACAAGTGTTAGATCTAACAACGTGTGTCTTTTTTTTAAGATTTATTTTTGTCATTTTTGCCTTTATTATATGACAGGACAGATCAGAACTGACAGGAAGCGAAGTGGGAGAGAGAAAGGAGGGCAGGATCAGGAAAGGCCCTCGAGTTGGGATTTGAACACGGGATGCCCGTAGCACCGCAGCGCTGTATGTCGGCGCTCTGCCCATTAGACTATTGATGCCGACGTGTCTTTTACTTGCTGATTAAGTGTTAGTAATTCTTAGTACAAGACAGGTTTGACAAAGTAAGTAATTGATAGAGTGCAGCATGCATAACATATTTTATATTTGTAGGTCAACCTGGATGTTTGCATCACCCTGGTTCCCTTGACAAATGCTAGTAGGATTTTCCTTTTTTTCTCTTTTGGATTATTGCAGAAGTTTGAGTTAGAGTAGTTTGCAAGAGCTTGAGTATACTAAAACAGTAGTCAGCTTTTAAAGCCTCAATTCTAAGTACTTGAAGTACTTTCATATCCCTGACAAAATCTGTTGTCCCATTTAGCGACTTGTTAGCAACTGCCTTTTTAAAAATCACAAGAAGGCCATTACTGATGTATTTTAAGTCATAGAATGAAACGTGAAAAATATCCGCCATGCCGTCCCCACATACCTTTTTAAACCAAAAATCCATTCCAAATAAACACTTTGGGATGATAGAACCGGAAGTTCAAAAATGCTAAGTCGTTTCTGGGTTTTAGTACTCATTCCTGTGGCATTTTATTGGTCAGGGTGTTGTCTAGTGTGATCACCATTCTGCAGGGCTTATGTAACAAGTGAACACAAGATAACAAAGATGTTCAGAAAAGGCAGTCGGCTGTCAGATCATAAGAAGTTCAATTCCTTCACGGTATAACATGTGTATTTTTCACTCCCAAGCAGTTTGTGGGGAGTTGTAATACAGCAGTTATGTATATTTTTCTTGTACAAGCATACTATAAAACAATCTTAAAGTTAGCAGATTTTGAGGATCACATCTGTCCTTCGTCTTTGATATGCTTGATTGGCCTGTCATGATAATTAAATAACCATCTAATCGCGATTATTTGATCGAACCACCGCGATTATTGTGCTTTTTATACGACACAAGGGGGAGTCATGCACCAAAAGAAACAGAAGAGCACCAGTTTGCTTTTCATGCACTGTATAGCCTATACAGGGCTCCAGACTCATTCTTCCCACTGGTAGCTCTTTTGCAACTACTTCCTCAGGTGTTTTTTTTGCACACAGCACATACTATATCTTTTTTGCGCTACAACATGGGATTAATCAATGCATGCTGATGAGCCTTTATCATAGTTTATAGTTATGGAAATGAAAGTGGTTAACATTCAACCCGTTCTTTATCATCAGTAGTATTATTCGGATGCTTTCACTTTCGAATTCGCATTGGGCACAACCATAAATTAAAATTAAATGAATTTAACATTAAAAACACACAACAAATAAATCAGTAAGATACCAAACTCGCTACCAAACGCTTATAACAAAACACACCACGATGCGTATATATGCCGACTAATAATTACAGAACTTTAAACAACCCTGGAGGAATCCAATAAAATACCTAAAAGGCGCCCCATAGCGTATGTGAAAAACACCAAAGCTAATTTTTTCAAAATGGCAACAAAAAGAAAACGTAACTAACGGATGACAGTGCTTGCATTTTGTCCCCACCAGAATACCAGCCTGTCACCTGCTTCTGGTTTAAGAAGCGGTCTTTACTTTACTTAAGCGTGAAAACCACCCATCGTTTCCCCTCTTGTCTTGTTTATGCTTTCAGTCTGTTTGCTGTTTGATGTTTCTCATATGCAACAGAAATTGCAGCGTTTATGAGTTGACCAACGCGGTGGTCGTGCCAGTGCGACCGCATACAAAATTTAGTTGCACAGGCAGAAAAAATGGTCGCAATCTGGAGCCTTGCTATATCATTTGAAGCCATTCCATATCTTAATGTGAGGGACAGAATTCAGGCTTACAGAAACTTAGTGCTGGGGCGGTTCTGACCAACAAATTTTATATCACGGTATTTTTCAAAATTATACCGTTTTCACGGTACAAGACGGTATTTTTTCCCCATGCATTACCAGGTGTTAACCATATTTTCTACTGACTTGAGAGAGGAAATACTGCAGTATATGACTTGCCCAAAATCTGCGAGGTATTAAAAGAGTGCTAAGGGAATTAAATAAATGAATATATGAATTAATTAATTAATTATATGAATGTACCTATGAAGGTTCTGACTGTCTTCAGAAAAGAATCGATGGCATTTTGTTTTCATCTTGCTCCATGTATACCTAAAGGAGTGTTCTTATATCGACTTAGAATGCCCTGTTTTACTGTCATGATGAGTGAATATTGTTAAAAAATACCACACTAAATAGTGACTTAACACGACCCCTTTTAATACATGTTAATTTAGAGTCACTCTCATTTATAATCGCGGCTTTGTCTGATAAAATCAACATGCATCTAAAGAGCGGCTATGCGGTTGTTTTTGGCTATATTACTTTTTTGTTTCACGCAGCGCACTGCCTGCGTCTGAGTAAAAAAAAAAACATTTCACAAAGATTACAAGAACCACGCTCATAATTAATCCCCAACAAGCAATTTAAGCGACAGGTGCAAGGAAACGCTGTTTTGTACTCATTTATTGACGAGTCGGCTGTGGTATGGCCAGCTGAAAGCGATGCTTCTCTGCCGTTCACTGCACAGAACAGACGCCGAGAGAGGTGACACTTCTCCGGGAAAGTCAGACCTCGCGTTCGTGGGACAGCACTGGCGTAATCTTCCAACTGAACCATAGCTAAGGTTTATCCAAAAAAGTCGCTAGGTTTGTCAGTATGAATATTCTATGGAAAAAAGCCGCTAAAAGGGTCTGCCCCCCCCCCTAAAGTTTGCTAAATATCTAGGGCAAAGGTCCGCTTGTGTGTGTGTGAGACGTGGAGCTGAGGGCGGGGCGGTGGAGCTATTTGTGGCGGTCATTGTGGATATTGTGGATGAGTTCCTCTGTGTCATCACGTTCTATTAGTTCTACAGCTTCAGTTTCAGAACTTTCACGCTTAGTAACACATACAGCTGTTCCCTCACCACAGTGCAACACCCCCTTTCAAACAGTGTCGCTTTCCGAACGTTGTTTAAGTGACATATACCGGTATTGCAGTATTTTAAAAATTAATATCATAACAAAAATAAAAACCGGTATTCCGTATGAACCGGTATACCGCCCAGCACTAAAACTCATCTTCCTTCTGCTGCAAATCTGTACAAATAAATCTCCGCCAGCCTAAGCAACAGCACGTCACTTTCAGTTATGACAGTCAGCACGGTAAATCTCTCTCTCCAAGATGATATATTCCCATTATAATACTTTAAGTTTAAGGAAGGAAGGAATTATCACAAACAGAAAGATTATTAGAATCCTTTCTTTTTCTCATGATTTCTATCTTATTTTCATGAATGTATTTTGTAAGAATACAAATAGTTAACAGCATAAACATGTTTAAATTGTAATGTGCACCAAAGATTTTTTTTCTTCAAGATATTGTTTGTGCTGCTAGATTATACAGTCAGCTAGTTTAATTTCGTAGCTTATATATTTTTTTATTCAAATGTAGTTTTTCTCTGTAAAGAGGAAATTAGTATTTAGTGGATTGTGTTTAACAAATGGTTTAAAAGAGTGACCATTAGTTCCACAAACACAGTATTGATATTCTGTAGTGGTGTAAAAAAAAAATAGCGCTGGTGTTGGATCGGTATTGGCCGATTCTTACTGTGCGTTCACACCGCCGGCGGCGAGAGCGTCAAAAGATCGATCTGGCCGCGCTACCCACAACGCTGACCACCGGCGGCGAGAGCGTCAAAATTCGCTCTGGCTGCCCTGTAGACGCTCCACGATCTGTCTTTATTTAAAGGGGCCGCAAACATACCAACCTTCTGATCTTGTGCAGACTTTACCACAACAAGTGTACTAACTATATAGATCTTAAATGTGAAAGGAGGAAATTGATTGATGGAAGGAACTTAACAATTATAGTTACATGTTTGCTAACTAAATAAACCAATTAAAAGCTATTTGTGTGGCTTGGCTTTTGTGTTCTCATTTCAATATTTTAAATGTATTTAAAATGTATGTACAATTTTTTTTGAATATATATTTATTGTATTTAATTAACAATAGTTTGTACCATTAATTTGTGTGCAGCCTACATTGAAAATAGTCCTGGTTAAAGTGTAGCCTTAACCCTTTCTTGCATGAATGATTAAATCACAAAGTAAGATTGTTTTATATTTATTTTTTAAACCAGCGAAAAATCATGCAAATAACTTTTTTCAATATATTTTATTTTGAGGGAGTTACTTTAAATTAACCCTGTTTTTTATAGTAAAAGTGTGCTAACCATGTTTTTTTTTGGCGTATTGATTACCATTGACCCAAAACCATGGTTGTACTACCGTACCTGCTGAGTTTGTTTTTGTGGTAACCTCAGTAAAACCATGGTTAATTTATATAAGGGTTTGATCAATACAACACATATTTTTTCGTTTAACCCAATAGGTTTCATCATGTCAGAAATATTTTGCAACATCCTCTGGCGCGAATGTTAGCACGCAATTCCCGCTTATTTTCAGAAAATATATAACGTAAATGCGCATTTCGCAACTCACCAGAAACACCAACAACCTCAGACACCTTGGTCCAAGCAACATTTTTTTATTTTCACGTCTCTGTACACAGACAGAGACACGTCATAAATGACTGGGAAACCCGCCACAGCAATAATTAATCTCTCTTCCATTTTGATTAGGAACTAATGTGTGGTCGGAACCAAAGTTTACAGGACTGCGTTCTCTGGGACCCTCTCAAGCGGAGGAATTCTACATTCCGATTGGTTGCCGCCCAACAGGCTCATCAGTTCAAAAAAAAAAAAATAACCATAAAAAAAAAAAAAAAGATATAGAACTGTGTTCACTCTCCTTGCGCCCTCCAGGCCGGTCCCAAGACGCGCCAGCGCCGCTCCTCGCCGCTTGTCGCCGCCCGCCCACATTGAAAATGAATGTCTTCCGGTCACTTTGACGCTCCCGAGCCGCCGCGTGTGAACCGCAACAGTTAGAATTTGGAATACTCTATGTAATCTTACACTGCAAAATAATAACTAAAAAAGATTAAACGATAACATCATAATTATTTACTGAACCCTTAAATTAATCATAATTATATAATGAAAGCCATAAAAACAGACAATTAACCGTGATAATTAGGGCTGGGTATCGAGTTCGATACTTTTTAGGCACGACCTTATTGCCTCGATACCATCGAGTATCGATAAACGTCTCGTCGTTCGTTACCAAATTTCGATACCTAAGGGGTTAATCTCATCAGCGTCAGTGAGCCAATAAGCCTGCAGCACTTGCCGGTGTGTGTTCGACTAGAGACGCGGCGCAGATCGATCATCCGCGAGAGCACTTTGAAAGCGCACGGAGCAGTCTGCTCTCTTTAGCTCTCGTGGTACTGTAATACCATCAGTATAGAGTAGCGCGGGAGCTGCCTGGAGTTCCGATCAGACCGAAAGCGCGTGTTATGTGACCATTCATGCAAACTGTAGCATCATGCTACATAAGACAATAACTAAGATTTATATTCCGCTTTTACTCAAAACTCACTTTAAACCACCATCGAGTGTTTGTATTAACTTCCGATTGCCGTCTAACAGGGCTGGATTTACGAATTGCTCAAGACATTGAGCAAATAAATACAACAAAAATAGGGTAAAAAATACTATTTTCATGTCTTCCACCTGTTTTATGTAGGGTACGGAAATCATGCTTTCTTTCTCCCAGTCTCTCTCACAGTAGCCGACACTTGATACTTTAACAAAACTCAGTTGTCAATTCGCTGCAAACCGCGAATTTATCAGTAAAATAGTTTCGCAGCTGAAAAGCTACATGACATTTCTCAGTAGCAAGGTTTATGAAGGAGTTTAACTTAAAGATTCGCTATTAGTCGCTGCTGAGAGACGAATAGACGCAGGTATCCCGCTCTCTAATAACCGCATTAGACTGCATTAATAACTGTGTAAGCCTGCATATCAATGGCTCAAGCCTCTGTTATTAGCTCTAAAATTATGTTTTGGAATTTGCAATGGAAGGTTTGAGATGATGTGCGTAAAAAATTAGCTAGTTCAACACGCACGAGATTTCAGGATGGAAACATGTAAAATGTCTTGAAACAAATGATCTGAACAATGTCTTGATGTGAGGTTGTGACTCCAGGCCGTTAAAATTAATAGTGAAATACGGCACTCACCGAGGTTTATGTGCCACGACCATATTTATTGTCCTTTCTCAGTTCCAAACAATTTAAGACTATTCGATTTTCATTGACTTAACGCAAGTGCTGCTTCTTGATCGAAAAGATGTATCGGTTTCCACTGATTAAGAAATATTTTTTGTTGCTTGGAGTGTGAATATGAGTTCTATTATATTATAGGGAGGGGGCACAAAAATGTCACTTCCCGAAAATCGTTAATCCGCCTCTGCCATTAATGTGTGTTTTGGCCATGTAATGTTGCTGAAATTAAATATGTTATTACCTCTTGTGTCAGAACAGCGATCATGGAAGAGAGAACACAAGCATACAGCGCTGGAAGCTGCTAATGCTCATCAGTTAATCAGTGGAACATGAATAGAAATGATGATTCTGTCTGAGCTATGCGTTTTGAAATGAACACGCACTAGTGTAAATGTAACCTAATATTTTTGTAAACTGAAGACTATTTGAGCTTTTTTAAAACTATTTTGCACTGATTTATTGTGTTGGTTACATTTTGTTCCTTTGTGCAGTGGCTCAGCAGATGAGTCTTTGAGTTTGTATAAACGCTGAAAAATAAAACCAACGTTTTTCTTTTTTATAGATAATGTAATCTTGTTAAAATTGATTTCATAAAATTGGTATCGAAAAAATTATCGTTCAGGAACCGGTATCGAAGTCAAGGTATCGGTATCGATATCAAAAATTTTTGAACGATACCCAGCCCTAGTGATAATCGGCATAATCGCCAAAGCCCTAAAACAGACAATTAATCGCAATAACCGTGACTTTTTTAATTCAATTATTTGTCAGCCAAATTTCATAATCGTGACAGCCCTAGAGTTGATTGTTGTAATTTTCAGATTTGAAGAAGATTCAGATTCAGAAATCACAATGATCAGGGATGTGATTTTTCCCGTATAAATAACATTACGGATTTCCGTATTTTCCGACCTTTAAGGGACTACCAATGTGATTTGCGTAGATCCGAGTTTTTTTTTTCTTCTATTTTTTTTCCCGGCATGATAATTGAAATCGCGCAAATGGCCTTAAGCAATTAACTAAATAAACGTCGAAAAGATTGCTTTCTAAAACATCATGGACAGGAATGGTATTCTGAGAGCGCTGCACGAGCTTGCGGCGCCATCTGCAGGAAAGTTAAAAAAAAGCGTTCAAATGATTCAAAGCGCCAAACGCCAGTAGAATCAGTGCTGAAACGTGTTACTCGACCCGGTAACTTTTTATGAATGGCAGTGAGAATTTGAGATTGCTTTGTGCTGTCATAAAATTTGCAACGGTTGTGATGTAATTATATAATAGGCTGTAGTCTGACGCGCTACATGTCAACTGTTACAGTTCTGTTTTTAGCTTCGATTCACATTCTACTTTAATTTGCATTTGGGAACGCAACATTCTACATTAGAAATGTTTATAAATCTGTTGTTGTTTACAAAGAGAAGTTTCAGTGTCACATAATCCGTCAGAACTCATTCTAATATGCTGATTTGCTGATCAAGAAACATTTTTTATTATCAATGTTGAAAACAGCTGTGCCGCTTAATATTTTTGTGGAAACAATGATACCACTCAAACATTTGTATAAGATTTAAAATGAGAAATTAATAATTTTATTCATCATGCATGAATAAAGTGATAAAAAGTGAGTGAAGACATTTAAAATGATTTCTATTTAATAAATGCATTAACAAATTTAATTAATATATTTGATAAATGCAAATAAATGCTGTTCATTAAACTTTCTATTTATCAAAAAATCCTAAAAAAAAGTGTATTCCCATTTCCACACAAAATATGAAGCATCAAAAGTGTTTCAACATTGATAATAATCAATGTTTCTTGAGCATATTAGTATGATTTCTTAAAGATCATGTGACACTGAAAACTGGAGTAAGGATGCTGAAAATTCTGCTTTGCATCACATTACATTTTATAATATATTAAAATTGAAGACTTAAAAAAAAGAAAAAAAAGGAAAAAAGTGATATTTCACATATTGCAGTTTTTTACTTTATTTTGATCAAATAAAATTCCGCCTTGAAGAACAGAAGATAATTTATTTCAAAATCATAATAAGTCTATGTTTCCAACTTTTGGCAGGTACTTAAATATAATACTTCTTGAAGGATTAGTTCACTTCCAGAATAAAAATGTCCTGATGATTTACTCACCCCCGTGTCATCCAAGATTTTCATGTCTTTCTTTCTTCAGTTGCAAAGAAATTGTTTTTTTTTTAGGAAAACATTTCAGGATTTCTCTCCATATAATGGACTTCTATGGTGCCCCCGAGTTTGAACTTCCAAAATGCAGTTTAAATGCAACTTCAAAGGGCTCTAAATGATCCCAGCCGAGGAAGAAGGGTCTTATCTAGCGAAACGATCGGTTATTGCTAAAGATGTACAATTACTCGATACTCTTTTTTTTTTTTTTTTTTTTTTTTTTATATGGAGCGATGCTTAAAAGACAATATGACATACATAGAAAATATCACAACCTGCTGGTTTTCTTTTTTTTCAACCATAGAAATAACTGAAGAAAAATTAAACAAATAGTCAAAACACACTTATCGCTACCCATCCCAAATTATTCCCCAAAACTAAGGTAAAGGGGAGAAGAAGAAAAAAATCTAATGAAGATACAGTTTCAACAAAGGAAAGGACAGGGTTCCACATTTTATAAAATGAGTTAACAGGGTCTCTAATGGAGTATTACATTTTTTTCCAGATGTAGAAAGGACATTAAGTCATTTCCAATGTAACAGTATTCGTCTTTTGGCTAACAATGAAGCAAAAGCAATAATATCAGCATGACGCTTGTTGTACAAAACTCCAAAAATTGCAATTATTGGGCAGGGTTTCACAGAAACATTAAGAGCCTTTGACAGTGTAGCAAGAAGACCAGAATGGATACAATTTAGGACATGTATAAAATGAATGAGTATGATCTGCTGGGGATAGCGAACATCTATTGCACCTATCATCTTCTGTTAAAGAAAGTTTCTTCAGCTTTACCTTGGTGAAATGAATTCTGTGAGCAACTTTAAACTGAATTTATATACTTTTTAACCTTAAGCGCTCGTCTTGTCTAGCTCTGCGTGAACTCTATGTATTTCGGCCTTTGAAGCTGCATTTAAACTGCATTTTGGAAGTTCAAACTCGGGGGCACCATAGAAGTCCATTATATGGAGAGAAATCCTGAAATGTTTTCCTCAAAAAACATAATTTATTTACGACTGAAGAAAGAAAGACATGAACGTCTTAGATGACAAGGGGGTGAGTACATTATCTGTAAATATTTGTTCTGGAAGTGAGCTACTCCTTTAATACTTTATTTAATACCTTTAATATTTATAGTTAGGGATGTTCATTTTAATACAATTAATTAATTGTAATCCGATTAATACAATCAGTTAAACGGTTCAAAAAGTCATTTAATTATTAATTTTTTCAGTAATTTATCAAAATATGTAAAATGGTTTGCTGCATGGTTAAAATACGCTACGCGTATAAAAAAATTAGTTTTTAGGGGAAAAAAAACAAGTCGCGTAGGCTATGTCGCATTTTATTTATTCATTCAGAAATAGCCCTAATGTCCTGCCAAATTGTACAAATATTATAATAAACAACTGGTAAACATACTAGTTATGTTCCCCCACATCCAACAACTCCTTACAATTCAGTATTTAGAAATAATTAAGAATTACAAAGAAGAAGCTATAGCAATATAATGACAAGAGGCCAATGAATTCAGTTAGGTGTAAAAATAACTCAACTGAAACCAACGTTGGGTCTTTCATTCCACACAAAATCAAATGTTTTAGTATTCGCGATGTATTTGAATCGCAAATTATTATTTATTATGTCACTATATCTCTATCTCGGACCCGCTCGCATGCCAATATTCCACTGTAAAACAAAATGATCTTTACAATCGTACGGCGTACTAGTGTACACTTAACCTTAAAGCTAACCATCATTTACTACTTTTATGACTACATAATTTTCATCATGTATGTCTGAGCTGTATTCTGACATATGATATATGAGACCGCGCTCGCATTGTCCCCGGGTATGCAAAGCCTACACCAAACCCTGTGTGTGCTAGCATTTGGCCGCCTGTGAGCCCGCGGCGGCGCAATCACTCTGACGTTTTTCTTCCGTCGCCGAACCTGGTGGAGACAGATACTACTCTCTTATAAGTTCCATCACACAGACCCACACATACTGCCGCGCATTGTAACAGAGGTCTGCCGTTACTTTTGTAGTCCACTTCAGCATCACAAACACAACATCTTTCGCGTGGCCTTGTTTGTAAATATAGCCCGTCCTAAAGAAATATCGAGGCCAAGGCTTAACGTCACTACTATCTGACTCCCGATCTGTGTTCATTCGCGCAGCACAAAATGAAACCGAAACTCTGCAATACTACGGCCTACCTCATCCTGCGTGTCTTCTTCTCGACATGTCTTAATTTATCATTTACAGACGGGCTCAGTCTTTATGATGCGATTATCTCTACATATTTTGTCTTCCTTTCTATCAAGCTTATCTGGAGATGTTACCCTAGCTCTCTGGTTGCACTACCGAGCTAAGAATACTCTTAAACACTTCAAAGACTAACAAGGCCGCAAATCCACAGAGATATTCTTTATACAAATTAAGGAGCCTTCAACCGAACCTCAAGCACTCTACCCCTAAAACGCTCTTTCTAACACGCCCCGCCCAACACACATGTCCTCTACAGTCACTCGATGTGGGCAGTTTTGAATAACGCGCCCCACAGCTGCGCCAACCACTCATTCCGCAAGAAATGAGTACTTACCTTATTTATATCTCGCTGGTAGTATTGTTGTGTGCCCCACTACAGTCCCGCCCCGCATGTCTGCGGGAAGGCGCGGTGTTTTTCGTTGTGAAAGCGAAATTACTTTGTGTGGCCTTCCAAAAGAGGACAATATCCACTTCTTCGTGCCTGGAGCTGATCCGTGCTGGTAGCTAAGGAAATGCATCAACTTCACGCTGTGGATCGCCAGATCGTCGTTTCAACCGTGGACGAAGCGGAGTCCAGCCCGGGGCCGCCACATGTGGTTGCCGCAAGCCCCGCCGCAACCCGCTCACAAAAACATCAAGCCGTACATCCTCCGAAAAAAAAAACGACCCAAAAAAAATCCGCTCACTCTAACCGTGGCTCCCTCATAGGCACGTCCAGTCAATCCCACACTCTAGCCCCGACACATATGTGTGAACCTATGGTTCGTTGTGAAAGTGAAACTACTTTGTTTGGGCCTCCAAAAGAAGACATTACTAGAAATCAGTGGTTAAGTTTAATTTACAACACTGTTCCATAACAGTTCAACCCAAATATTCAGACTTCCGCGCACGAAAAAGAAGAGCTGTGTGCTGTAGCCTCAAATTTTACTGAGGACAGCTTCCACAACACCAGGGAGTAAAGTGCTGGATTCGCCCAAAAGTTTTTGTTGAAATACGGAGCAAGGGGCGTGGCAGTAATGAAACACCATCTAAGCTGTTCGCCAAACACAATGCACTGGGACAGCTAACCAATCACAACACATTTGTTTTTCGGAAGGTGGACCTTCATCTAAGCCGGAACTAATCGAGCCGTTTGTGCCGGGCTGGGGAGAAAGGTATTTTAATATGTAAATTATGTGAAAAATAATGCTTTTATTTTTTCGAATCCACCAATGCATGAACATGCTTCTTAGTACAAACCCCCAAAGAATCAGACTTTGTAGAACAGAGCATAATAGAACCCCTTTAAAGAAGGTGCCACTGACGATCAAACGCGATTTTTTGTAGCCTTGTCGAGTACGTTTAGTAGTTTGTCATTTCTCCGTCAAAATGCAGACATGGTTTATGTTTTACCGCGGCGTGACAGTAAGTTTTCACTATAACCGGAATTTCCCCACTGGAATGCAACAAATGCCTCGTTTATAATGGCTTTTTAATGTTTTTGTCTCGTCGCTCCGGCCGGGACACAGTATCAACAGTATGGTAGGGGCTTAACATTTCCGTCACACTCTTGAGGTATTCGGCCAAATCACAACGCACTGGATAGCTGGCCAATTAGAGCACACCTCGCTTTTTAGAACGATGAGTTTTGTGAAAATCGATGCTTTTCAGAAAGGCGGGCATAGAGGAGAAACAATAATGTACACTATGTGGAAATCATGTGTTTTTTGAACTTTAAACCACAAACACATTTCATTACAACACATACACAAAACAATGTTCTTTTTAGCAACATCACATGACCCTTTAAGGAAAATAGGTTCTTGTATAGGCCTATTATATGTTTTTATAGTACAATGACCTCTTATTAGGGCTGGGTAAAAAAATCGAATGCGATTTTCATGTAGTTGTAAATCTCCAGCACGTGCTTTCAGAAGGAGCGGCATTTAATACACAGAGCCGTATATCACTGACAAGCTACACAAAATTGCGTTCAAAATCGGCAATGAATCGCCTGTGATTTTGTGTAGCTTGTCAGTGATCTACGGCTCTATGTAGTAATGCCGCTCCATCTGAAGCACGTGCTGGAGATTTACTACTACTCACCAGAAGCGGCTTTACTGACACAGCCCTAGGGCTATATATGTATATAGATATATAATATAGATATATATATATATATATATATATGTATATAGCCTAGCTTTATTATGTTTTTCTCTGCTGGCAGAAGCGCTGCAGGTGCGTGATGATGACCAAGTGATCCTCATGTTCTGTTGTTTGCTGCTTTTTGTTCATGTAAAATTAATCCCCGGGAAACACATTTTAGTATTTTTAACGAGTCACAGACACTTATCCTTTCTAATTTAATCAATTCTAATTTAAATAATCTTGTCGGTTAATAATCGTTTAACGAGCGTCGGTTGTCGGTTAGGAGAAATAACCGAAATGAACATCCCTAATTTCGATGTATTATATTCTATTGTTTCATGATTATATAAATGCGCTTTTTTATTTTTACAGGACAGCTAGTATGTATTATTACATATAAGATATATCCTTTTAATTCTAAATCCAATGTATTTAATAATAATACTGGGGTGCGGCTTGTGGGGCGGGTCATATTTTCCAGCTTTTTGTGTCTCCAATCTGATTCACATGCCTGAATAATAAAAGATGAAGTAGAATGAATACTGATTAGAATAACAGGGCTTAAATTCTCCGGCACGGCCGGGATTTCCGTGTGCGGCGTATGGCTATGGGATAAAAAAAAATATAGTCGTCCTAACATTTAAAATACACTTTTTCTATCCCGTTCGAGTTTCATGATTTCGCCTACCAATGTCATGAGAGGAACACACGTTCACTCTCACCCAGACTAACTTACTAGCCTCAGAAGTTTTTGCTCTTATACATGAGACGTGGCTAAGAGTGTCCAATTGCAGGGCTCGCGCTGATGAATGGAAAGACGCTGGTCCGAGCGCACACATTGAAAAGCTGTGAGCGCAATGGTCAAAGATTTCCATATAGCGTCATATTTACATAGAAAAGCTAATTAAAAAAGCAGCGGAGCTGTTTGTAAACAGCTCAGAGTAATCAAGTCATCTCCATATGAATGATATGATTGCCAGAAACGAATTTACAGGTATTTTTGAAAAGGTCCTTCACACATGATCTCTTAATGGTAATTTACCAGTAAAGATTGTATGTGTGAAAGGGGCTAAACTCTTCCTCTTTATATGCTGTGATTTTGGTTGCTTAACGTCATTTGAATACTTCCTTGATTTGCAACGTAAATCTTTAAACCTATGCCCAACAGAACTACTCAAACATATGTGTATATGCGATATTGTACATCCGGATTTCAAAAGAAAGTTGCCGGGGGGGGCGACGTGGGCATGTGGCCTAATATTAAAATTAAATGGATTTAAACGTTTAATCACATAAAATATCACCAGGCCGTTGGTGCCCTCTGCAGGTATTTGTTATAATATAGGCATATTACATTATGTATTCAACAATGTTGTTCAATAAAACCATGTAGGCTGTTTGGTTTTGATACTTTATTTGAGGTAAATTATTATTGCCTCATCGTTACTTTGTATATAAATATAGTCATATTAAAGCCTATTTTTTATTTGTATTACTAAAAAATATCAGATTACTCAATTGTCAAAATAATCAGTAGATTACTTGATTAGCTAAATAATCATTAGTTAAGCACTAGATTAGTTAAAATATTTCAAAATACAACTGCATTGTTTTTTTGTGATTAAAAGACAAATATTTGGTCATTGAATATTTCTTAAAATAGTTTTAAAATATCGTTGCAGTCTAGTGAACCAAGTATCTGTATTTAGCCTCATCTCGTGAGCTAAGTGTATTGTAACACCCCTAGTGTCTAGGAGCATGATAAAGCCATAATTTGCCAAGTGTATGATATCTTTCATTCGCAGTCAATCATATATCCTGAAAAAATCGGTTAATCGGTAAAGCGCTAACTTTGCGTAGTATCCTTTCAATTTAAATTTCCCCAGTCATTGCATTCTTTGATGTGCTGCACGTTGCTTTGTACCATTTTTGTTTGATAGTTTATTATTAAATTGAAATATAATAAACATTGTTGATTATGAGATCTGATTTACCGTGAAAACAAAAAAGTAGTAAAGTCTTGAAAGTCCTGGAATTTTTATCTTTACGAGCCCTGTTTAAGTTACCAGTTCTTGGACCCTTTTAATGTTTTTGTTGTTGTTATTTGAACTGAACTGTAGTTTTCTGGAGTAAACTTTTTTTGTATATTTCCTATTTTATATTCATTTCCTAGTATTTAATTTACCATTATTTCTTTTGAACAAAACAATTTCAGAAATTTCATGTTTTAGATTGTAGGTCATCTTGGACATGTCAAGGACAAAGCTAACCAGCAAAACTTGATATCAAAAGCATCCTAAATGTTACATGTGTTTGCACCATATTGTAATGAGTAAACTTTCTTGGTATCGCTGTTTCAAATATCCCACCATAATCTGTAGCCTGTCAAGGGCTAATGGCAATGACAGATACGTTACCAGTTAGTTTCAAGGAAATTAATTTTCAAATAATGTTCTTTTTTTTGTTTGCCAAATAACCCTGTGTATGTGTCCGCCCTTGCAACCCCCAACCCCCTCAGGCTCAGAGTTTTTTTTGCTTTAACCCCTGGAAATAGCAAGATTAAAAATTCTCATTGTGTATAGCACATGCTGCTCTGCATGTACTTCTGAAGGATCTCAGATGTGGAAACATGTAAAGTTAAACTGAAATTATCATCTAATGAGCTACGTGAACATGTCAACATAGTTTATGCGCTGTATTATTTTATGAATCTGTCACAGTACTAAGATTAAAAGGTGGTCCTCTGGGAGAAATGATTTGACTTTAAGGCTTCCACCACATTTATTACTAACCACTATAAACACGTAAACACAAGATTTAGGCTGCATTCATGATTTATCAGGTGAAGTATTGCTGATGCACATGCACAATGTTACATTACTGATGGAGCGCCTGCAGAAGTGAGTCTTGTGGATGTAGAAGACTTGTAATGTGATGTTCTTCTTATATAACAACCCTCTACATTGCGAGTAAATCCCTCGCATATGCGACTAAATCTTCACTCTGGGTGACTAAATGATGTCTAATATTAGCCAATGGCCAATAAATTATCAGATTTTACTCGCCAGTGTGTGAATTGGAGGCTAAGTATAAGATTAGCACAGATACATTTTCTTTGTTAATGCATTAACTAAGGTTAACTAATGAGATCTTATTGTAAAGTGTTACCTATTCTTTATAATTCTTTTGCACTTTAATCTGTGTGAAATATTTTACATTATACATTTGTTGTGTATTGCTTTATTGTATTTAAATGTTCAGTTCCTTTTTTTATGAGAAAAAAGTTATTAAACCTATTATACTGTAATATGACAACACTTTTTTTGTTCGCAAGGTTTCGGGGGATAGGGTTGTGTAATACAATATTATTCATGTATGGTACTTGGGCGCGTAGACTAACAAAACATTAAAATGCAAAAACGTCACTTACATCATCATCACCGCATCTCATGCGCTACTGATGATGCTCCCTGATGCACAAATAACATTCAAATGCAAATGTTTATTTTTAAATTTTACTAATATAAATTTTTTTTATTCACAATCTCCTCATCACAGGCAGGCACATCACTCATTTCAGCATGTGTTTGTGTGTTCTGTCTGCTTGTCACTCATAGCAGTGCCTATATGCGTGCACTATATCGAAATTTTTTGCTATCGTTATCGAAGAAGGTGTACCATCGATAAATATCGATACCGTTTTATCGCCCAGCCCTACATATAGCCTATTGCTTTTTGTTGTGGTGGAAATGATAGTGATAGAAGTCATACTGTAAATTTATTTCAAATAATATTACAGCTGTAACTTATGTAAAAAGTCAATTTCACATTTAATATTTAAATACTTTATTTTTTTAATTAATTATTTTTTATAGAATATCGTATATTTAATAATATAGTCTGGGCCTGAGACAAGGGTGCAACCAGATATGTACATAAAAGTGATTTAAAACTATGCATAGGTATAGTAAAAAACTTTCCACAACAGTTTTAATGTGAATTTTATATGGCGAAAAAAGTTTGAGTGCTGTTAACACCAATGACGATAACTATGATATTGATAAAGATATAGTTTTAAAAATGTTTTAAATGTAAAAGAATAGCAAAGTTTGCATCACAACTATTTCAATAGCTACACAGAGGAAAGCTATTGTTATCAATTTTTTTTTGTCAAAACATGCATGACAGCCAATCAGATTTCATCCTGTTTTAAAGAGCTCAAACATTTAAAGCAGCAGATGACATAACTGCAGCACACACTTATAATAAATAGAACATTATAGTGCATTGGTGTGGACGCTGATGTAGTTATCTTTACAGTTATTACTCTTGGTGGAATGGGCCTTTTGTCATAATAATATAATAGAGTTTATAACATACAAAATACTAGCCCTAGGCCATAAAAGTACTTGTAGTTGAAGAAATACCTTGTTGTTGTTTTGAAAGTAGATACATGGGGAAGTTGTGGCCTAATGGTTAGAGAGTCGGACTCGTAACTCAAAGGTTGCGAGTTTGAGTCTCGGGTCCAGCAGGAATTGTAGGTGGGGGGAGTGAATGTACAGCGCTCTCTCCCACCTTCAATACCACGACTGAGGTGCCATTGAGCAAGCACCGAACCCCCAACTGCTCCCCGGGCGCCGCAGCATAAATGGCTGCCCACTGCTCCGGGTGTGTGTTCACGGTGTGTGTGTGCATTTTGGATGGGATAAATGCAGAGCACTAATTCAGAGTATGGGTCACCATACTTGGCCACATGTCACGTCACTTTCACTTAAGACTTAAGAAAGTAGCCTAGATATGTGATGGAATTTAAAGAGATTGCTGTAATTTGTGACATTCCTCAAATTATTCAATGTCAGTTTGCGTGAATTTTAACAATTCATTATGGTTTGCCCATTTTTTTTATAATATTAGATAGAGCCCGACTGATATGTTTTTTTTGGGGGCCGATACCGTTATTAGGGAGTAAAAAAATATGTACCGGTATATAGAATACAGTATATAGTCTACATAAACAGAATAAATATATATATATACACATCTTTTTTTGGCAATGATACTCAAATGTGGTGATCAAACACTTATATTGATGTGACAAACATAGGCCTATGTAATGGAGGCAGGGTATTTAACAACTTAACAAAAAACTTTATTATCCAAAATGAGTCTGCCATCAGTGCACTTAACAGTGAACTTCACTTCACTTATTATAAATAACTTAAATAAAACAAATAGAACAAAATATATATAACTTGAATTAAGAAATTAAACAAGGTAACTGTGTAGGGCAAGGAAGCTACTGACAAACCAACAGGGGCAGGTTTATGCAGGAAGAACAGCTTTTCAATGAAACATCTAAATGAAATGAATAATATTTTTTCACAGATTCTGTGTTGTGTATTTTCTGGTAATCCAATGAACATGCAGAACATTCGTATTTAAATAATCTTTTTGCAGTTTAATATTCACAGACACAGTATCTCTCTCTCTCCCGTCGCTCGCCTCTCTGTGTGTGTGTGGGTGTGTGTTGTGTGTGTGGGTGTGTGTAATATATTATAATCTATATATATAATTAATGTCCTGAAAAAAGCTGTTTGTGGTTTTGTATTTATTCATCAAAAATAAGACAAATTCTATGAAATTCCGCGTTATACAGTAAATTACGTTTTTATGTGATTTCATTTTTTATGACTGGATCCTCGATTCCATCCATGCTCTGCATTGCGGAATCATAGGGGCCCCTACTATTTGCAACGAATATATAAGCTCATTGGTGAGAATCAAGACGGGGACATTGTTGTTGATGTTACTAGCTTAAGGCTCTCCCCTAGTGACAACGTAGCGGTAATTCACCGTTCTAGACTCAGCCACCACCGCCTGCGTCTTTGGACTGCAAAAGATACTACTTTAATGTCTTTTTACGGCCTGTACTGTAAACCTCTGCTGACACACCGGTTCTAGGCGACAAAGCGACCGTTGCAGATAATTTGAACTTTGTGTCAGTAACTTTACGTCATAAATAGAACGAGGCATCGTTTTACTGCATCCAGTGTAGCCAGAGCCTGTGAGACAACTCACTGTGATAATGGGGTTTCTACTAAACCTGTACGCGAGTGGGGCGCGCGACAAAATACAATGAAGATTGTATTTTTGTCGCTACCGCTGCGCGTGTGACCGATGTGATAACATTCTAACTTCTGCCGCGGCGCAGCCCGTGCAACATTGACTGAGTGTGCCGGATCATCGTTCCGTGGCGCAGATCACTCTATCACTAACGTCACTGAATCTGCTGTAAATGATCCTCTTCTCTATATAATGTCAACTAAGAATTAGAATCATTGTAAATGTACGACTATTGTTGTCATGGTAAACAAATTTCAGTATTCTACATACCAGTGAAACTCCACGGTTCTCGTTACAATTTCGATACAAAGCAAACGCAATACCCTGCTAATTAAAAGATTTGACTATACTTTCATTTAATCCAATCTGTGTACATATTTAATTTTAAAGGGGTTTTGAAAACCTAGAGCTATTCAGCCAAGAATAACAACTAAGTTGGAGAAAGCCCAGAACTTCTGACTGATATGACACAAACAATGTTAACCGTTTGTACATTCTCTAACACGCATATTTTAGATTCACAATTCATTTAAAAGCCTCTGGTGTGTAAAAATAGTAAATATCATGTCCTCCTGTTTTTTTTTACCCTAATAAAAGTTATAGGAACATTAAATAGTTAATAAAGAAACTTCATTCTAATGCTCATTATATTAGCGTTAGCCTCGCTTATGCTAACGATGAACTACTCTAATAACAGCATTCATTTCAATCCGACATTCAAATTAAAATATTGAATTATATTCATAACAGAAGTGGTGTTTCCCCACAGACGTGCACTCTATTTTGTGGCGGCATATATATGCAAATTCATACTCTGCCAGCAGGAGGTGCTTGTAGAGCGGGAGAGATAGAGGTTTCCCCAGTAACAGCTGTAATCAAATAAGCGCTGCGCTCACAAACGCTGCTCAGGCATTACAGGCAAGATGAAATTAAAATTACATCCATAATTTTCTGAAGACAGTCGTTTCCCTTCAGAAATACAGGGATATAAAAACACCCGCACTGGGTTTCGACTTTGAAAAGTGTAGTGCTCATGTTTATTCAACGAAGTCAAAGCCTTTTGGAAAATCTATTTGTGGCGGTCAGTTTTGATATTGTGGCGGGCGGGCCACCACAAATAAATCAATGAATGGGAAACACAGATCTAAATATTAAAAATTAAAATGAAACTTACCTGCTTGAACTCTTTCATTTGATCTGGGTGTCTTTAAAGTGTTTTGTTAGTTTGGTGTGTTTCCTCGTTTTGATGTCGCTACGTCTCAGTGCTTTTATGAAGAGAGAGCGCATCTGCGCACCTTTCAGATAGCGCATCAAGGACCGGTACTTAAAAAAACCTGGTACCGTAACATTTTCATTTTTTTAGTACCGACTTGGTACATAAGTACCGGGTCTTTTGACAACATATCGGTGCGGGTGGGTGGGCAGGCATGCGGTGAAGTTTGAGCTCATCCGCACATCTCTACACTACACTGACCTGGGTCGCCAGTAGCCTGCTGACAACGAGTACTTACACCATTCAGAACATTTATCTTCTGATATTTTCTTTAAAAACATTAAATTCGGCGGCGTCATATTCGCAGATACCGATATATCGGCGGCAGGTTCATATCGGCCGATAATATCGGTTAAACGATATATCGGTCGGGCTCTAATATTAGACAAAGGTCATTCCATTGTAAGTGGGCCATTAAACGGGTTATTTTATGATGAAGTTAAATTTTTCCTTATTCTTTTCCCAGCGGATGCGCCACACAGGCTTAATCTCTTCTACCTGGTGAATGATGTCATTCAGAACTGTAAAAGGAAAAATGCCATAGTCTACCGCACCACCTTTACTGATGTGCTGCCAGAAGCTATGAAGCTCATCAGGTGAGTCTGCTTTCATCAATGAACCTAACCAGATTGTTCTCAAGATCAGGAAATATCTTCTCTGCCTATGGACCACAACAGTGTCCTTTATGTGTCATAATACGAACTCCTTTTTATTTTAATCAGTTTGTTTGTTTTTGGGACATTTTTGGATTTTGACAGTTTAGTTTAATTATTTAATAATTGACAGACAAATCAAACTATTTAAGTTATGAATAATCCCGTGCTCGCCTATATTTAGGTTTTTTAATAATAATCTGGTTGTTTATATTGTACAATGAAGAAAGTAGTTCTACAAAGGCATCAGTGACAAAAAACTCTCAGGTTACTTATGTAACCAGGGTTTCCCTGATTAGGGGAACTATACACATGCGTCTCTAGGTCCCAATGGGGAAAAAATCCCTACTTGTCGTGACCCATGTATGAAGCATACATTGAAAAAACGCCAACTCGTTAGCCGGCGACAGCCATGACGTTACTACCGTCGCAACTAGTACAAAATAGGCACCGGTAGCACACATCATTCACTTCTTCGTCTGAAGCTTGCGTCCGCAGCGTGGCAAGAAACCTAGAGGACGCAGTGTCTCGCTCAGGGAACCATGGTTACATAAGGAACCTGAGACGTTCCCTTTCATGGGAACTTCGATCTGTGTCCTCTAGGGGTCGCTATGGGAAACAGTATACCCACGCCGCCATGTTGAGGGGAGTGCATGCCAGAACCATGGCAAGCACTAAGTTCCAACTCTACCATATTGCTATGGGAGCCGCCCCTGGGACGTTAGACGGCTGTCAGTGACCTTATTCCCTACTGCCAAAGGCCTAAGCTACATACCCCAAAAAACTTTCCTGTTAGGGCCAGAACTCCTGGGCCGGGGTGGAGCTCAAGGCTTTGAATCATGAATAGATTCCTTTAAGGGAATACGAACAAGAGCCTAGAATCATACTAGTCCTTGGCCTGTCACACAGGGGCTACCGCAAATTCTCTTTGTATGTGCTGAAGGAACTGTCTCAAAAGACCCCTAGTAGCAACACCCTCTTAAAAGTGAGAATCCGGAGGATACATAGGTGGAGTGGTGCCCAAGGCGAAACCGGGGTTTTAAACCACTCAGAAAGAGCAAGAAGCTGTTGCGTGTAACTCTTACCGTACAGGATTTCAGAAAGTGAAAGTCTAGCGTGCACACTTACCACTTATTTGGATTTTAGAAAGTGCGCAAAGCATAACGTGCACACTTACCATCTATGTGGATTTTAAAAAGTGCGCAAAGCATAACATGCACACACGTGAAATACCGTTCTATGGTCTTGTGGCCCCCTGAAAGAGCAGCCCATAGATAGGAATAGCGTATCCCCAAACGCTATGTCTACGGCTATAATGCTTGAGTGGCTAGCAGTAAATCTGTAGCTGAGGGGGCAGACATCCAGCTCTCAATCGAGAGGGAGTTCAACCTACAGCATGTTCCCATGGTGGAACATCTAGCAGTTATTTAGCTGAGGGAGCAACACACCCAGTTCTCAATCGAGAAGGGGGCTCGACCTGCAGCATGTTCCAAAGCTGGAACGGCTAGCAGTAGTTTACCTTAGCTGAGGGAGCACAAACCCAGCTCTCCCGAGAGGGGTCTCGACCTGCAGCATGATTGTAAAATCAGAAGGGTAAGCATACTGCAAGCTAGCCAAACACTCAGCGCATCAGGGAGGCAGAGGGAGGCCTAATTCACCTGATGCTGCTGGTTCCAGGTGCTCTGGAGAATCAGAGAACTCAAACTTCTCATGTGAGAGGAGAACTCAGAATTCAGAGGAATAATGTTGCTCATTCCAGGTAACCCTTTGATAAAAGGGGAGCACTGCTCAATACTACCACGAGGACAGCCCATGGAGCGAGGAATCCAACTCCTCAGAGAGAATTAAACGCTCGAAAGAAAGCACCATGCTCACAATAACCCTCAATGGTGAGGGGAGCGATACTTCCAGAGTGTGTCGACAGAGACACACTAGTTGAGTGGAGCCCAAGGTACCGGGGTCTAAACCAACTCAGAGAAAGGGAACGAGATCAATAATGCATAACCCTTACCATACAGGATTTTTAGAAAAGTGGGCAAATCATAACGTGCACACGTACCACTTATGTGGATTTTAGAAAAGAGGGCAAAACATAACGTGCACACTTACCAGCTATGATTTTAGAAAGTGCACAAAGCATAACGTGCACACTTACCACTTATGTGGATTTGCGCAAAGCTTAACGTGTGCACTTACCATAGTATTTGTATTTTAGAGTTTTCGAGCATCTGTTTACAGATACCCGGAAGTACTGGGCCAGACGGGAGAGGCAAGCTCAAATACAACCCTCAAAGGTGAGGGGAGCACTGCCTGAGACAGCATTTACACAGGAAAGTTCTCGTAAAGCCACCTATACCTCCCGCTCGATGCCTCAGCAAGAGTGGATATCCTGGTGATCGGGAAGCCCCTCAGGGCGACCCAGATACGGTAGACCAGTCAGGGTTGCATGAAAGCGTAACCCCAGCCTGGACGTCTAGGAAATTTTTGCAGTGACGCGCCGGTGGCCTGATGATCACGAAGGCTCCCGCTGAAGCCTGTGTTATGGCCGCATGATCTAGGAAGTATGAAGCCGAAAACCGGCTTCATACTTCCTGGCTTCATACGTCTGGACATATATCGACGAGTGACATAAACACTGCAAGTCGAGCACCCGGTTTCTGAACCCAGCAGAGGGGTTTCTCGAGGACCTACCTTAGAAAGGACAGAAACACACAGGTCCCGGGAAACCCTGCAAAGAAACTAGCAGAAGGGTACACACAACCACCAGATTCATTATAATTACACCACACACACCTCACCACACACTCACACCCACATATATATAATATATTATATCTATATATACACATATACACTATATATTTAACATGGATCGTACTCACCCCAACCCCCCCCAAAAAAAAAAGGGGGGTTCCTGCGGTCGGAGCTCTGTCCGAAGAATCCTCAGCCCGTACCCATCAGTACGAGGCACTATGAGCCTTAGAACAACCAACCTAATAATAGTCCAGCAGAGAACTATAATGCCAGGAAATTTCCTTCCCCCCTACCCCCTCGGCCGGTGAAGAGATGGTGGTTCCTGGGGAATTTCGGAAGGTGACGATAAGGGCAAGTAAGACCCTCGAAGGAAATGCGTAAATCCTGATGTATCCCTCTGATCCGACAAAAGCCTGAGGCCGTCCCTGGATCACATCCCTTGGGTCTTTTACTTCCCTTCCTTTGACCTGCGATTCTTTCTACCCCAACCTTGCACTAGCCTTCTGAGCCGTCGCTGATCCTCCAACTGATACTGTCTAGTACCCGCTGGGTTTATTCGGGTGCTCATACCTGACTCGTGAAGGCCGCTATCCAGGTCTTTCAGCAGGTCAGCCTGCTATGCTTGGAGCATCACCATCGTGTGCAATGATGCGACAGCCCGACCAGCTGCTGCTGCTTATTCCCTGGCATCCGAGCGAGATGTCAAGTAAGGGAGTCTTAGAGGACGTCTCACCAATAGAGAGATAGCTGGCCAGTGTCTCTCTATAGGTGCATCTTCTCATAACCGCTTTCGCACCCCCCGCGCATCGCCTCGCTGTTGGCATAACTCGTATGCTGGAATCGATGGATGCGTGAGGAAAAAACAAACTCTTCCATTCCTTCTCAATCTTTATATGAAAAACAGGAAGAAAGGAGGCTCACCTGAGCTGGAGGGTTTATGGTCAGAAAAATAACGTTCATCGAGATACTCGTTTACTTTTACAAGTAAAGCCTCACCATGGCGCGATCCATAATTTCCAAAAGCTCATCATACGCAGGGCAGGAGGATTGGGAAGGCTCAGCCTCAGCTTCTTTGCCCTCCTCTGACATTTCCTGCTTTTGCTGGGCTGATCCCAGCAGAGCAATAACCCCTGAGTAAGGCAATGTTAATGAAATAACATCATCCTACAGCTGCTCACTCTCGTGCACAGCCGACGATCGCGAAAGGGAAACCCCCCTTCAAACTCATCGGCCAGATCATCAGCAGATGGCTGCCCCTCTTTCTCGAAAAAGAGACAAACGAGAGCAGAGCTTTTCCCTTGGAATGCCCCTCGGAGGCAATCGCGTGCGTGCTCTTCGCCCAAACAAATAACGCATAGATTGTGTGTGTCATCAGATGTCAAAGAAAGTCAACACTGATGCACACATCCTTAAACGCTTTGCTAGTGCTCGCCATAATGAGATGAATAGATCGCTCTTACCACAGAAATGCACGCTTCAAACAAAACAGTCAATGAAGACGAAGAAGAGAATGATGTGTGCTCCCGGCGCCTATTTATATTATAGTCGTACCGGTAGTGACGTCATGGCTGTCGCCGGCCAACGAGTTGGTGTTTTTTCAATGTATGCTTCAGACACGGGTCACGACGAGGCGTTCCCCATAGCGACCCCTAGAAGACGCAGTTCGAAGTTCCCATGAAAGGGAACTGCTTTCGGGTGTGATGCTGCATTCAATGCACTAATAATGAGTGCTTCTAACTAAGTATGCATTAATGTGAAATTGTGTGCAAATTATTTTCTAAAATGAATTTACATTATGAATATTTGTAAATATGATTTCCTGTAGTGCCACAAAGGATTCTAAGGTGAACAAGGCAGTGGTGAGGATACTGTCCATTTGGGAGGAGAGAAGTGTCTATTCAGAGGAGTTCATCAGTCAGCTGAGGAACGGTTTGGTTCAGAAAGAAGAACCAGTGAAAGGTCTGAATTAATAACTAAGGATGTATCATCTTAATGTTGCTCTTGAGAGTATTTTATAGGCTTGTCAGTATGTTTTTAAGTTTAACATTAAAAGTCTTAATGTATAAAAATAACTAAGGATGTATCATCTTAATGTTGCTCTTGAGAGTATTTATAGGCTTGTCAGTGTGTTTTTAAGTTTAACATTAAAAGTCTTAATGTATAAAAATGTTAAGACTTGAACATATTTTTGAAATTCTTATAATAAAGTAATGATTTTTCTTTTTAAATATTCCTTAATTTTAGTTTCAGCTCCAGTCAGCTCCAAATCTGCCCTGAAATCCAAGATTGTTGCTGAGTTTGTGGTAAATAATCATTATTCACACTGGAATTGAATGGCTCTTTGGACCCCTTGGTTTGGGGAATTTGAAAATGGCTATACTTTTCATTTATACAACTTCTTACCTACTTTTTGTTTTTTTGCCTGTTAGCCCTCAGCATTTATTGAGCATCTGTCCAAGTACAGGAAGTCCATGGATGAGATTGAGCTTAAAGAGAAACAGTTAGCTGCAATGAGAGTAGATGTGTGCAGCACAGAGGCTCTGAAGAAACTGAAAGGTCAGTAGACAGTGGCCTTTTATGATTCTAAACAGATATGCATTCATCAATAAATCAATATTTTTCTAATTTTTGTGTGTTTGTTCTTTCTGCATCCCATACTTTAGACAAGGCAGGAGGTAAAAGGTTTTCTAAAGACTTTGAAGATGGGAGTGCAAAGCTTCAGGAGTTTGTTTCCTTTCTGGATGGAGAGGTCAAAAAAGGCTCTCCATTGATAGAAGCTCTGGAAAATGCAGATATATTTTATGAGATGCAATATAAAGAGGTCAAGATTGTGGCTAAAGTGAGTATTGCAGTTTAATGTGATGCTATTTTTGGTGTAATTTGAAATTATATTATAAACATACATTAGCTACAATCCTGTACAAATTTACAGTGTGATTTGCAGTATTTGATGCAGCAATATTATTAAATTCATGAATTCTCCACACTGGGAGCCTAAAATGAATGTAAAGATAAAGAACCATTTGGTCATTTCAAATGAAATGGCTGAGTATAAAATAAGTAAAATGTTGTTTTATTTATATTTCCAAAAAGCACTTTATGAAATCGAATTATTTTTGTTTGCTTCAACAAGAGCTCTTAATCTCTCCTCACTCACAGCAGCCTCAGGCCTTCCAGCAGACTCATTATTTCAATGCACATATACATTTATATTTGAAAGTCCTTACAGAAGTAATGACCAAATGCTCATTTAATGCTTTTAGTGGTTTCAGCTGCATTATGCCACAATTGAATTTGTATGAAAATAAAGACATCCAGACCATTGTTTAGCAAAATGTCCTTGTTTTATTTAGTCTATCTGTGACAGCCATATTTGGCCATTTCATAAAAATATTAGCCTTTTCATTGGTTTTGTAAGGTTGAAGGTTTTAAAAAAAAGATAATAGACTATACGCAAGTATACGTAAAACTTATGTCCTAAATATATATATATATATATATACAAAAAAAAAAAAGCTTACTGACTTCAAACTTTTGATCTGTAATGTATGTTCGTATGGTTCAACCCCAAAAACAAAGCATTTGTTAATATGCCAATTTTGGAACTATGACTATTTTATTGGAACTAATAGTGGAACTCTCCAAATCCTGCCTCTCCAGGCCTACGAGACATTTGCAAACCGGGTGTCGCACCTTAAGCGCAAACTTGATGCACTGAAGAATATGTTGCCTGATCCAGATGACTCCCCCATTCCCTCCCCGATTGAAGATGCTCCCTCACCCACGGGCTCTGAGTCACCCTTCAATGCTCTTGAAAGGATTGGTACCCCAGACCCAGAGCTGGATGGGCAAGCAATGGAGGAGGACCTCATTGCTTTGGCTGATGCTCCCAGCCCTCTCTCATCTGTCGGGGGTTCCTCACCACCAAGTGCCCCTTTGGGAGACAAAGACAATCGTGACGTAGAGGACATGGACCTCTCGGATGTAGAGGAGATGGAAACACCTGCCATCATAGGTACCATATGACCTTTACTAAGTTTTTTGATATTCGGTATGTTTCTCATTTAATAGAAACTATTGTTAAGCTGTTAGGATGCAGTGTTTTCTCTTTTTGTTATTTCCTTCATTTTGCTTTCTCCTTACAGTTCAGGAACATGTGGCCTCTGCTGTTGTGTCCAAACAGTCCACTGTCACAGAATCCTTACTAACAAATGAAGGCACACAAACAAAGCAGATCGCAACCCCAGCAGTGACTGTTCCCTCAGCAGTAACAACAACAACAACCACCACCACACCAACCACACCATCACTGCCAGTGAACCTTGCTGGTGTTGACCTAGGCAAGATCAGCTCCATCCTCAGCACAATCACAAATGCTATGAAGAACTCAGGTGAGATGCTGAAATTTGATTTGTACAGCATGCCATGCACAGGTTAAATTATCTTATTAAATATGCATACTGATCAATGCCCTGGCCTAGTGGTAAGCTGTGGTGCTTATTTGAGAGATGCATGTTTGAATGTGGCCTGTGTTGTGTCTGCTCCTATTCCCCTACTCATTTTCTTGTCTACAGCTCCACTATTTGTTAAAAAGTAGAAAAAATTAAAATTATAATAATTTTGGATATTGTATTTGGAGAACTGCTTGATAGTATGAAAAGTGAAATGTTAAAAATTTGTATTTGTACGTTACATCATGCATTCAAACATTGCTTTTGCCTTTGCAGCTGTTGGAGTTAGTCCTGTATCTCGGTCTTCCCCAAGTGTACCTTCTACTCCAAGCTCAACTCAAAAGACTCCCACTCCCTCTACTGCCCCTCCAGCCAACCCACTGGCCAGCATCCTTTCTAGGGTGGACATCAACCCCAACACTCTGCTCAGTGTTCTATCCAAAACACAAACCCATGGGGGTTTTCAGGGTGAGAAATGGAAAAGAAAAATTATTTGAGTTGGGATATGAAATTTGTGAACACAGTAGTTCAAGATGTTTTAAGTCAACATGAAATCAGAATTAACCCTATTTTTGTTTTAATACGTTTGCAGTCTCACTGTGTGTGATTTCATCAGTGTATGTTATTCAGAAGAAAAAGTTTGATGTAATCCTTCATCAAAATGTAATAACTTGCTCCACCTTTGAAACAGCTTCCTTCACTGACGATATCACCTAGGTCATTAATGTTACCCAAAAGCCAAAAAGCTTAAAGGCACAATATGTAATCTTTCGCTGCTAGAGGGCGCAAATTCAAAATAAACAAAGAAACAAAGGCGTAGTTTGATGACGCTGTGACTGAGTGTGGAATCATGGGAGTTGTTGTCTTCATCCCCACAGCCAATGCAATCCGACTGGACTCGGGCAGAAATCATGTTCATGGATGAGCTAATGATTTATTAACGTAGTAGAATGAAGCAGGGTGAGGCTGAAAGCCGACGAAGTGAAACAAGGCCACTGAACGAGTGCGACACACGTACGGCTCGAAAGCAGCGGAGCTTTTATTATGCCACAGTCGACCGCTTCCGCTCCTTCCGGTCGTGCGTATGTGGGGAAAAAAAAGCAGGGCTGTTTTATCATACTAGATACTTTGAAAGTTCTGTTATAATGCTACTCTGTGCGGTCGTCACCTGTCTAATAAAACGCATAACATATTAAAGTGTCTTTGCTGTTTCCATGTTTTCTACAAAACAAAACCGGAAATCAAGGGCTTATGACATCATTGGCAGGCGACAATATGACACGCTCGGACACAGTCCGTGTCACTAGATAAAATTGCTTATTTCTCTGGATTTAAACATTCTTTGAAACATTTGGGAGAATGTAAGTACACAAGTCAGCAAGATATATAACACTGTTCTAGTAGTTTTGGGATATTTTAATAAAAAAAAAAATCTTACATATTGTGCCTTTAATAAGATTGTAATGACAAATAAACAAATGATTGTTTTAGGTAATGTGGGTTTTTTAAAGCTCAATAGTTGGTTCCAGGCAGGCATTGATTTAGGAGTATAATAGTCCTCCACAGTCAAATGTGCAATCAAACTCGCATTCAGGTGTGTCTTCATTCTGGTTCTCTTGCCCACAATTCCTGATGGATGCAGTCCACCCTACTTGTTAAATATAATGTTTCACTCGAAAATGCATCACAATATGTAAGTTAAATGAGTTGAGAATGTAATTTCATGTTGACCTAAAACATTATACATATTTTGCCTAGTTGTGGAAGCAACATTAGATGATATTAGAAAAGACTTGGGGCCAGATTTACTAAACAGGGAAAATTAGTGTGAGAATGCAATCCCATAAAAGCGGCAATTAAATTTACCAAGAGCAGCATAAATCAGTGTAGGGTCGCAAACAAGCAAAGCTGATGATGATCAGGTATGGGTAATCTACTGTATTTTGGCTGTTAAATAATGGTACAAATACCAGTAAACTGAATACCGTAAACCTTGGTAAATCACATTGGTCAATTAATTTAAATATTCTCCTCCCATAAATTTTGTCTGAAATGAAAGATTTTACAACTGCATATGCAATAAAGTCAGCCATGCCTTTTCATCAATAATTCCTTTAGAAATTCTGGCAGTAGTTTTTAATGCCAAAAGAGGGTTTGCGCTGGTACAAGCTGTTAGTAGTCTGGCCCTTAGTATGAGTTCTTCAGAAACTGTGTTGTGTATTTAAATCAATCTGCTGACCCATGCGTCCCTACCCCTATCTTTCTTTTTCTATAATTTTTTTCCCACAGGTCTGTCCTCTTTGCTAAACAACCCGGCTGCAAAGACCACCACAATTTCAAATTCTGAAGAGCAATCCCTAATGACACCTATTACAGCAGAGACTGATACATCTCCTAAAGTCTTACCTACTCCATCTAGTCTCCCACTGGCTAGGGATCCCACCTCTCAAGGATGTGTGGCTCCTACGCCCATGCAGTCCAATATGGCGAATGAGAAGGGCTCTTCTCTCAACTCTAACTTGGACTCCAAGATTGATAACTTCCTCCAAGGTCACCCAGGACTGAAAGGCTTTAATTTGGGCTTTCCATCTGTTCTGACATGGCCTAAAGGAGCTGTTGATAGCCCTTCAGCAAGTGCAGAAAACCTTGGTGGAACCCCTGTAAGGGATGAAGCTGGTTCTACACCAACGCAAGATGAAATTATGGATGTTCCTCAATCAGAGTTGTTCCCGTATCAGCAGGGACAAATGATGTCTATTTCTACAGCTTTGGATGCTAAATCACTTCCATCTTGGCAGGAACAAAATGCTCAGACCGATCCACAAGCTCATATGGACATGCACCAGAAGACTGCACCAAAAAAAGACTTCCAAAAGTCTGTGCCCTCTCTTGCTGAGGCAGAAGCTATGCGGCATCAACGCATCGAAGTAATGCGTTCCTCTTCTTTGTCCAGCAACCAGCAACCTTTGAGAGACCGTGTAGAAGCCACCGAGAGATCAGGTGTGATGCTTCAAGAGCCGAGACAAAACCCCTTAATTCGTGATGTGGGACCAAATTCTAAAATGGTGGAAGGTAGCTATGCATATCGAGATGATCAAGAGAAGCAAGTATCGGCCAGCTCTGATGCATACGGTGCAGAGCCATACCTTGCTAAAGAACCAAGACAGGATCTTGCTGCACCTAACTTCTTCACAACACCTCTGCCACCAATCCCAAAGCTTCCTCCTCCACCACAAGACTTCATGCATCCAGCATCTTCGAGAGCAAGTGGTCCTCGTCCCACCAGAGATTTGCAGGAACCTTTTGGTGAAGCAGAAAGAGGTGGTGTTGATGGATCGCATGCCCCAGCAAACTCTGATTATGAACACTTGTCTCATGAGGTTCCAAACAAGGAGCCTTTCCATCCACATGGGGATGGGGCCTCTCACTCTGCTCATGCACCGCACCTTGCTCCTAAAATCCCACCGAATGGTCCAGTGGACTACAACCACCGACATCCACCAAGAGTACCTCTGCAGCGCCCTCCAAGTGTACCCCATCACCACATTGGGTCTCCTCCTTCAGTAAGGGGTTACCATGAAGCCTCAAGTCCTCCTCGACCTTTACCTGAAGATCCATACTTTGACCCATACTATGAACAACCACCACGTAGCCCCTCTCCCCCTCATTACGACATGCACCCGATTTCACCTCATGCACAAGAGCATTATACTGAAGAAATCCCACCTCACTACCCAGAGCACAGGGTTCCTCCTCACTTGGAACACAGGCATCCACCACCACACCATGTTCGTCCACCTCACCCTGGGCACTATCCAGCTCCTAGGCCCCTTCGTAGGCCACCACCGGTCCGTCATGAGCCACCCTTTCCCAGGGGCAAGCGACCTGGCCCACCGTTTGGTGGACCTCCCAGATTCAGGGGCCCCTTTTATCCCCCTAAAAGACCCTTCTTGCCTCCGCATTACTGAAGTGTGTCTTTGCTCAGGTGTTTAGTGCATGTCACAGTGAGCAGGTAAAGACGTCCAAGTGCAGTTGGGTTATCAGCAAGACAAAGATTGCTGTGGACAATGACACGAAGGGGATGGTGTTGAACACCTTTGCAAGATCACAGTAGAGAAGTGCAAATTTATTCAAGTAATCAGGGGCATGGAATCAGATCGCCAAAAACTCTTGAGCAAGATGTGCTCTTTTTCCAACAAGAAGTCAAGGAGCACTGGAGCAGAGAATTGGAAAGAATATCTGGCAAGGAATGCTGGGGGAATGAGATGGAATCTGAAGGCAGACAAAACAAGAGGTGGTTATTCTATTTCATTTCATTAATTCTTCTTTAATTTCTATAGTTTTTGTCTAGTTCTATAAAAAATCAAATTGAAAGGTTAATGTTCTTTCCCTTAGTTGGAATTTGTGTGCATGTATCTCGCGCATATGTTTGGGAAAGAACTCAATGGTTTTTTGGATCAACATTTAACTAAGTTTGATATGTAATATTTTTTTACTTTCGAAGTTAAGTTCTACTGATGATCAAGCTATATTGTTATGCAAAGCTGGTAGTTTTGATCTTATTTTGTACATGTAATTAAATGTACCCTGACAGGTAGTTAAACTTCATTATCGTCTTTAATGGACAAACATTAGTGTAGAGAAAAAGTAATCTTTACAATTTTGAGGTAAGGTCCTGAGGTGTACAGTGACAAGCCGTTTTTGCCAACAATGGCAGAAGATGCAGAAGAAACGAAGTTGTCGGGCAGAATCATCATGGCCTCCCTCAGTTCCCTGAGGCTTTTACTGTACTGACATTAATAAAGATGTGTTTGGAAAAAACCACTGTGCCGGAGTACAGTCTCAACCATGATGTCTTCGAGTCTTTTCATCTTAGTTGCTTAAGTGATTGTTTTTTTTTGCTTTCCATAGTTTCGCGAAAACCTTTCATTCATCAATAAAATACGATCAACATTATACGCAGAGGTTTTATTGTAACTAAATGGCTGGAACTCATGTCGACTGTTTAGGACTGAGATTTGTCCTTCACCGTGTTCTAGAACCAAAAACCAGAGGCTTTTAAACACATTTAATGTAATTCTCAATTAATTAGTGTTTGAATGGGTAAATGTAGGCCATTTGTATTATAAAAACTGTAAAACTATGTAACTGCAAACTGTACAAACCATAGCATGAGTTATCAGAATTTAAGTGTATACAGTCAATTCAAGTCAAATTTTCAAATCCACACTACAATGACACAATGGAAATACTTCGGGGTTTCTGTTACCTGCTTAGTGATCCTGGACTTAACATTTCTAAGTCCTCATTCTCTTACATACTAGTCTGGTTTGCGATGAATATTTGCTTCAAAATGACCCATGTTCATCTCACTTTAGGCTAATATTTGCACAATTTTACTGTTTGAAATTTCTATTTATATGCAGACACGGTTAGATTAAGATGCAAGTTTTTTGTCTGATCAAATAAGGACTTTATCAAGAGATGACTGGTCACTTCAGTTGTGTGGCAAATGTTGCATCACGCTGTTGCATCTTTCTCTGAAATAAATGTAGCATAAAAGACAAGGAATTATGTTTCTCTGAATTCATTGTAGCATATAAGACTAGGAATTTGCACAGTAACTCTTGCCTCTAAAATTAAGGCCCAGCATGGTTCCACTTAATTTAGTGTCACTCATGCTCGAGAATCAGCTGTGGCTGATTACATTAGGCACAGATGGATGTTTATCAAGTCAACTCCTTGAATCAGAACAGGGTTACAACTCCATAAGGGTCCCCCCCCCCCTTCTTGATTAACACATTTAAAAAGTGTAAAGTAAAAAGAGAAACCATTCTGCCTTCAATTCGGTTGCATTTAGATGTTTGCTGGCAAATAGGCAGAATAAAAAAAAAAAGAAGCACAAAAGTAAAACATTACGGGACATTTTGAAACTGGGTTTTCCCTCAGTATACAGATCTTTTGTGCTTCAACTTTCTTTCCTTAAAGAGACAAGGAAGCAAAGGCTTAAATTAGATGGCTAATTTACTGTAAAACATTAAATACAGAAAACTAGCTAAAAACCAAATCAATGCTGCTTGATAAATTAAGTTGTCCTTTATAGTGAAGTCATAAATATGTATTGCTTATAATATTAAACCGCTTAAAATCATGAAATTAGCATTAAATTGCGAAAAAGCCCATTATAGCTAAATAGTTCAGAAACTGCATTAAACTTTCACATCCTCATTAAATCTAGCTCACGCATGTTCCTGTTCGTTTCAGAGAAAGTTCAGTTTTCTTAAGAAAAGAACGTTCTCAAGGCAAGAAAACGTCTGGTGTCCAGCCAACTTTAAAGGGAACATTTTCCCATCATTTACTCGCTCATGTTGTTCCAAACCTGTATGAGTTTCTTCTTCTGTTGAACATTAAAGAAGATATTTTGAAGAATGTGGGTAACCAAATGCTGTTAGCCATTGGCTTACCTAATGTTTTTTTCCTCTGTGCTATGGAAGTCAATGGCTATCAGCAACGGTTTGGTTACCCACATTTTTCAAAATATCTTCTTTTGTGTTCAACATAAGAAAGAAGATCATACAGGTTTGGAATGACTTAAGGGGTGAGTCATTGAGATGGATGAACTATATCTTTAAGTTCTCCATAGTTTCACACCAGGGGTTTTCAAACTCTCTTTTGCCCTCTGAGATGTAACCTTCAGTGACACACCTGCTTTAGAGGTGTCATACGGTTGATCTCCTCTCTGTCTCTCATGGACAAAAGCAGATGTGCATGAAGAGGCGGGGATTGAATTACATGTAGAAACTGCTATCAGTAAAACATAACCTAAATTCTTGAACTGATCTCAAGGTCATTAATAGTTGCCAGCTATACATGTCTGGAGATTTGGTGGGACTAGGAGTAGCCTAATTAACAAACACCTAAATCACGTTTTTGGAAATGAAAGTAATACTAAGCTTTAAATTAAACGAATCCACTGGTATTGTTCATTTTTGCAAACTTAAATGTGTACGCAAATAGACGTGATAATGGTAAATAAAGTTATGGCATATTCCTTAATGGTTTTAAATGACATCTTCAATAAAATTGTTATTTACACAAATCCTGAGATGTCAGAGCTCAGCATTGCATCGTCATTCAGAACCAGTCACCTCTTTCATATGGATATGCAAAGCTGTTTGAATATCTAACGTATTGTTAAAATATAACGAGTTAACTGTCAAGCTCTCCAATATGTTAGAAAGTCAAAACAACTGTCAATCGTCGTGTCATTAAATGTTTCAGCAAGACCGATTATGATACCTACTCCGATTTTTTGCAAGGAAAAATATATAGATAAATAATCAAATGTATAAAATATTTTGTCGCAAAAAAAAACCCTTCAAGTTCCTGAACAGGAAACTTAAGATCTAACCCATTAAACTGTTATTATTATTATTGCATTGCTTGTAATATGCAATTATAAGATTAAACGCCGTGTCATTATAACACATTATTACTTTTAATTAATAGATAATATAAGTAGTGTAGAGTCATGTTTTTTAATTGTAGTAGATCTAAATATCAAAATAATGTAATTTTGCTGCTAATTCTACAGCTTTTAAACTTCACAGCCAGCACTGAAGAAGACGTTTACCAGTGATCTTCTGAAGTTCATCAGCTCTCGTGCATTTATTTTATTTAACATAGCCTACCTTTTTTAAACTGTAGTGAGGGCCACGCCCCCAAACGCGAAGAGCGCGTGCACGGTTCATAAAAGCGGAATGTTTTCTAACGCGTCGTGCAACACTTTCCACAGAAGCACGTGCTGCGTGGACGCCAACCAACAAATGATCCGCCCTCGGCATACACCGTTCATACACTAGAAATTAGCTCGGTACCAAAATATTAAAATAAACACTTTGCTCAAGTAACCAGCGTTTTTGTTGTACTTTGCATTTCATAGAATTTTTAAAATAAAATGTTTTTCTCTTTAATTTTATATATATATATAATTATATACACACACACACACACTGTTATACAAAACTGTCAAGGAGTGGTACCCTTTTGAAATATACTAATATGTATTTTGAAGCACAATTTTGGTGTAAATAAGGTACAAAGTTTTTTTTACCTTAGGGTGCATATTATTAGTAGATAACAAAAGCATGACCTTATCAATTAATGCTTTGTCTTTTTTCTCTCCCCTCCCCCTTCTGTCACCTTTGTGTTGTTTTAACCCAATCAACAGTTTTTTTTTAGTTTTCTCCCTCTGTCCATCCTCAATGTATTGCAGATCTTCTGGCGAGGACCTTCTCTGCCCAGCAACAGAGTGCTTGAGGGGACACCCAATGCCCTTGTATCCCATCCACTTGCAAATCAAGGCAAGCAGTTACACAAAGCACACTCAGCATGTGTTAATTATACATTTATATTTGCAAGAAATGTAAATTATATCAGACTGTAAGTTCATGGCAAAGCTAGGCACTCCGAAGTCGGTGGTTCATTTTCTGTGGTAAAATGCACAAACTATTGCATATTGTCTTATGCAACGGACAGAATATAATAGTAGTCTTAAACTTGTAATGTTTAAAAATATTGTAACTGGATGATGTGCACATCATGGTTAAACCTTTTATTTTGAGGCCTTCAGGACAAATGCAATACACAGTGTAAAGTTAGAGCTCTACCTCCCTCTTCTGGTACACACTGATGTTAATAAGCTGGCACTTTATTGCTATAGGCAATTATTACAGGTCTCCTGGGTTCGCTTGCTCTCTTGTTAGAGGTATTTATTGTGGTTTCTGTTGTTCTTGTAATGAATATGCAGACAATATTGTGCCTACATATTATAAGACAAAGGAAAAATGTAAATTATTTTTGTTTAATAGATGAGTATGACCGTATAGGCCTAGCGTATCGTCTAACCCAGAACTGACAAATTGGGTTATTGCTCAAAAGAGTGCACAAGATAAAGGTCAGGGACAGGGTATATCAGTAGGTGACCTTTATGCCAGTTCACTTGAAGCGAGGTGGATGCAGCTGATACAATATCACATTTCATACCTCACAAAGATGTGAAGGCCTTGGGTCGCTTTATATGAATATACATGTATAAAATATAAAAGAAGCTACTCACAAATGATGAAAGTAGTTTGTTTATCATCTGGATTTCTTGGCCCTTGTTCAAAAAGCATGTTGAGCATCTGGGAGCTTACATGGCATTGATCCTCCTGCATAATTGACACTGACTTTGACCACTGACAAGCTCTCAATGCTTACAAATAGGCAATACTGAAATAACCAGCAGATGTCGTCGTTAAATTCATCTGTCTGGTATAACCAGTTGAGTCATCTGTGATTTTAAATGCGTGCTCTTGTGTACGTGAATGAATCGTGCTTTGGGTCATGTTAAATAGTTTTTGTTGTTGTTGTTCTTAAGTGAGGTTATCAGAAAGATACGTTTTAATATGAATTTGGGGTCACGGGTAAAAACAGCATTGGCGGATTTAGGGGCTCGAGATGGTTGCCAATCCCAGTAAATGAACACAAGTAGACTAGTCTTTAATTTAGTCTGACAACAACAGCAACAACAAAAAAAATAGGTTACTGACCATTTAACAGTTACAAATCAACTTGATGTCTCGGCGGATGTAAATCGAGCGCACGGTTTGGGATGTGATCTATAATCTCCTAAAGGTTGATTTTATTTAGTCAGTAATAGAGAATGAATTAAAGTGAATTCCCTGTCAGATCGCGCACTAAGATGGCGAAATTGCTCGACCACATAGCGAGGACATCACGTAGTTTACGTGGGCGTTAATTTGCGAGAAAACATGATTTGGCTCAATGTAGTTTCAGCACCGTGGTCAGAGCTCGACGAGAACAAAAGGCGGATTAGCGTCCTTGATATCAGGGGCCGTCCAAATGTTACATGCAACCCTAAAAAACGAACGCTCAAATAAAGCAGTAGCGAACCGTAACCCTATTTATCTAAAGTACGTTTCTTTGAAGTAAAACGTGTTATTTTGTTTGTGTTCAACAGTAAAATAAATCTTGGCATATTTTATGTTTGTTATGAATCATGGCTCTTCGTGAAGGAACGTGTGATATTATTATTCATATAGCCTAATTATTAATCATTCTACATATGATTATTCCATCCTCCTTTTTCTTTTTTCCCTTTATGTTCGCCTTAATTTTTTGCATACATAAGGAACATTTATTGATCTTACTTTTGTCAAACTTGTTTCCCTTGTACAACTCATTCTTAAAACAAAAAAAACATTAATCATACCGTAATTATAGTACTGTACTCTATTCAGTTTAGCTGTGATGATCTGCAGTAGTTGGGAGAATAATAAAATTATCTAAGAATAAATTGTATCCTTTTTTATATATATATGAAGTTGCTATTACAAGATTTCGAGTCACATTTGAGTCAGATGTGAGCTATGCATTATGAGAACTACAATAATTGCAAAACATTTTGCATGGTACAGATGCTAAATTGAGATAAAAAGGCGTTATTAGGAGAAAAACATGACTAGATTTTCTTTTTACCTCCATAGTATTACAGTGATATGAAAGGGACAGCTGTTTCTATGTGACAGCACCCAGTGGTTTCGCGGCTACGCTCTGAGAGGAAAATGTAGACGCTCCCTTAAGCCGAGTAAGCATCACGGTTTCCACACCCCGAGGGAGGACGGGAGATGGACAGGAGGGGGACACCGGCTTTCGACGTCAAAAGCTACGGGTTATACGGACTGTCAACACTGTGAATATAGGCTACAGCATTACCGTGCGCCTGCTTTACAGCCTCTGCATTAAAACGTGAGTGAAATGTACATTTTATTTGCATTTATACTTGTATTGATTCATGCATGTATTCTAGTCAACAGGCGATATCTGAGAGGGCACAGAGAGACAAAAACCAAGACCTTTCAAGGGTGACAGATGCACGGATTTAGTTAAATGTACATTGGCTGGCGTTCGAGCCACCCGCTCTCCATCAGCTCTCTTTATCTGTGCACGTAGAATATCAGACCATGTTCTACAACCAGGCAGAAAGACAGCAAATAAACAAACATCCCCTTGGGATTAACAAAAGAGAGAGAGGGAAGGAAACGAGAGCGAATTTCGCCTTTGCTCAAACACCAGAGAGCTCGTAATATTTGAATGAACTTCTTTTAGTCCCTTTTGATTTAAAGGCGTGAAGTTGCATGTTTTTGTTCTCTATCATGTATGTGCGTATGTGCAGTTGGTGTCGTGACAAAGAGCCACATACGCCTGAGCCTCCAGTGTGGATTAAACAAAGAAGCTATGGGGATATCCGTCAATATTTATGCATTTCATTTTATTGCATTCACTTTTAATATGCTCTCTTGCCAGAGCTCAGTGTCTTTGTTGTACTATAGCATTTTAATCTCTTAAAATTAGAGATTGACTGATCACTCGTATTGCATTGTGTTTTCATTGACACTTTATTGTATCTTAAATTATTCATATTTAAATGATGTAATGCATTCATTCAAACAGATCTTTAGTGTATATTCAAATAGCTAAAAATGTTCATTTTTGAATATATGTAGCTACTGCAAATGTGCAAAGCATTGTACGATTTTGAAATGTCAAACAGCAAGCCAGCACTTTATTATAATCCTCATTATCCTCCATAATATTATGCATTTAATTCAGCTCCAACTTAAACGTACGACTCTATTCAAACTTTGTTTGGCAGATCATTTTTAATATAGGGCTGCTATCTGTTAACGTTATACTTTTAGAGAAATGTATATGATCTTTCATTGTGTGAGAATTGTTTGCCATTCAAAATCGGCCGTCTTGGAAGAAGATATTGAGATTCTGGCAAGCTGAATGGCGATTGGAGGTCTTTCTTGTATTTATTTGCATATTGAATTGCGATTGGTCTATCTTTCTTACATCGAATTAAGTATGCCTTCAGATTGCGGAACAGATCATTTTGATTCTCGGTGGCAAAGGGGGTTCAGAAAGTCAAAGAAAAGAGGTTGAGGGCCTTAAAATAAAATGTTTTACATTTAAGAACAAATTTAGTAGGTTTTAGCTGGTTTTAAAACGCTCACGAACAGAAATTATTTGAGTTTGAGGAGGTAACTATAGCAACAGCTCGAGCACATAATCGTTATCATATTTTACATTAACAAAACTTAACCCTCTGGTGCTCCTCATTTGGGAGTCACACTTGTGGTCTTCACAGACAAAAGTGACCGGACACCTGAAATGTAACCTTTTTTTCACCCAGTAAAATCAATGTAATATATTTTTGTTCAATAATATTTTGTATTTTGAGATAATTTCATGGCACTGACTAATATTTATGCAATAATTATGATGCACATTGAAAATAATACACATTTAAAAAAATATAGATTTGTATATTACTTTTCAATGAATGCTTAGTGCCATCTGGTGGGAGTAAAATAAGAAAAACATCTGCAATTCCATGGTTTAGTCCATAGATTTCTATATAGCTCTATATAAAAGGCCTATAAATTCTCTAATTGTTTTTAGACATAAATACTTATTTTTATTAAGTTGTGGGTTTGGATATATATTTAGACAAATTTTGTAAAGGTTTAGATTTTTTTTGGTTTGAAATGTTGATTTGAAGCATCAGTTTTTGAATTATTATTACTCCAGTCAAACCTGAACACAGAGAAAGCATTTTGTTACACAAAACATTACAATTCTATAAAAATGTAACAAAAATGAACAGAAATGTTTTATCAGAGCTTAATCCTTCTGGGTTTGATCTGATTTCAACCTCTTTTTTCAGTTTTCTGACTTGTTTTGGCTATATGGTTATAGCCATACCAATTCAATTGAGTGTGTATAATTGTGTATGTTTGTGTATGTGTCTGTGAGTGTGTGTAAGTGAGTGTGCGTTTGAGTGAGTGTGTCTTTTTTTACGACCACTTAGCCTGCTCGAATCATGCCCTCAATTTTTTTGTGTTCACATTCCAAATGCCATAAAAGTCACCAAGTTTCGTACCATTCCGATGTAGCTGTGATTTAAAAAAAAATTCAAAACAGAAAATGTTTAGGTCAAAAGTGACCGAAGAGGTCCAGAGGGTTAAATACTGTCGTTATTTGTTACTTTCTTCGATATACATTTTACAGATACATAACAAAAGCATTAATTTTTTTTTATTTAAAAGGTCTTCCAGTTAATGTTTGGCCTACTGTGCTATAAAACAAATTACTAGTTTAACACAATTTTTTTTTTTGGCTGCTTACAAGCACCACATGTCCTTTTACAAACATATATCTTGTTAATGGAAGTTAGTATAAAGTGTTAGCGATGATTTTAAGTGTCTTGGTTTTAGCGTTATCTGTTTTTTTAATTATTCAGAGCTGTCACGGTTCAAACCTTTCCACCGGGACTCGTGTTTAACATCGCGACTCTTCCCCCGCCGCTGAGCCGCTCTCCAGTGCTGAAACCCTGGGTGCAGCTGTCGCTCCGTCCCCTTAGGAAACTGTCCTAATGAAGGAGGCCGACGCCATCAAGCTCTTCATTGGCCAGATCCCACGGAATCTGGAGGAGAAGGACCTGAAGCCCATCTTTGAGCAGTTTGGGAAGATCTATGAGCTTACGGTGATCAAGGACAAGTACACGGGAATGCACAAAGGTAATTAAACGAGATTGACGTGGCTCTATTGAACGGACAGTCTCAAGGGGAGATGGGAGACTAATGGTGCTAGATGAGCTTCCTTTTCATATCTTAAGAGAAACGTCTGTGTTAGTACATCTAGTTATGTCTTCTTCTTTGACAGTGGGATGTATACTGTGTTTTAATGTGTAGAAACTTTAACCGTTAGTTTGTAATAGCATTCATTTCCTCCTATTTCACTTTGAGTTGGGTTCCAAAAGTCTAGCTTACCGAGATAAACGAATCTATTCATAGAAAATGCATCTGTGGTGCGAAAACAAATTGTTCAACGTTTTTCCATTTCTGAGTCACAGTTGTCATATCCTTTTATGTCCGCAAAACACTGCTTGTTATTCATGGTCTGTCTAGGACTGGCACATTTTTATTTTTACATCCCACGTTGTATTCTTGGTCTTTCTTCAGGATGTGCGTTCTTGACGTACTGTGCGAAGGAGTCAGCCTTGAAGGCCCAGAATGCACTACACGAGCAGAAGACATTGCCGGGGGTGAGTTGTCGCTGTTAATAAAGTGAACTGGCTGTATAAAAAAATAGATTTATTTAAGTCAGACAAACACTTCCATTTGCCTATATATAGCAGACTACATATAGGATAAATCTTTTATCATAAAGCTCTTCTAACAAGGCTGAGGAACTTGAAGTAATTTCTAAAAGTGGAAACAATACATTATATGGTTCAGGAGACAGGATCTGTGAAAATCTGTGTTGACTGAACAGACTTTAATTAGGTATGTAGGAGGGCACAATCCTTGAAGGCATCCGCGCTCGTGTCGCTCTCAGAAGTCGTTGATTAGCTGTTAGGCCATCTGCCGTGACGGGCAACCTGTAAATTCAGAAACCTCCAATCTCTTCATCTTTTTAATGCTTTTTTATGGTTTCATGCGTAAATTACCTACTTTTTTCCAGATTTGCCAGATGTATGGGATCATTATGAGCGGTGTTGCGATTCGAATGTACTTGACGTCAACGTATAAAACTCGAGGATGAGATCATATGGTCTGTTTTGTGATTTACAGGCAGGAACTAAAGGCATAGTCCTCCCTAAAAATGAAAATTTTTTCTTCATTTATGCCATTCCAAACCTCTATGACTTTCTGTCTTCTGCTGAACACAAAAAAGATATTTTGAAGAATGTTGGTAACCAAACAATTTTGGTTCCCATTAACTTCCATTGTATTTTTTTGTCCATACAATGGGAACAGAAGCTGGAACATTCTTCAGAATATCTTCTTTTGTTTTCCATGCCGGAAATGCCACCAAAGTCATGCCGGTTTGGAATGACATTAGGGTGAATAAAGATGACTGTATTTTCATTATTGGGTGGAATATACCTTTAATACAACCATACGCTCAGTGCTCACGTGATGATGTTTTTTTCCCCCCCTGTTGATTAGACTTGGAGCAAGCAAACCCACAGGGAATCTTTTGCTTCCCCTCAAATTCTATTTAAGCGAGTTTAATTTGCACTAGAGGAAGCTGCTTGTCGTAAAAGATGAGACACAATGTGGACTGAGCGGCCAAACAGAAGCTTCTGGTGCTTCTGAACAGACTCTGAGCCAACTGTGGTCCCACCAGACGTAGGCTAATGAAGGGATATATGACTTTATTGCTCCGTATGTCACATCATGTAACATCGAAAGCTGGTTGAGTAGTGTTAGAAGCGATGAAATTAAATCAAAGTTTGAGCAAAGTAAACCTCGTTCTGCCTTGGTTTTAGGGAATCAGTGTTTGTGAGCATCTGTTTAGATTGTTTTTCCTTATGGCGAGTAACGTTATGCGCATGTGTGCTCGTGAGTACAAATCCCATTATTAGCATGACAGTAGTCTGACCTTTGCCGACCTCTCCAGGCGCAGATCAGCGGGCCTCCCTGGCTTTAAATCCTCTCTCCTCCTCCTCTATCCCTCTATCCTTCTATTAGTCTACCCCCTCACCTAAGCCTGGTAAGACGGTGTTCAAACCTCCCCCATGAGGTATGACGGGAACCACATTATTAAGAACAACAGCCCCCCCCCTCTCCTAGAGAGAAATCGCTCTTCCTCTTTCTTGGTCTCTCTCTTTCTTTCTTTTTTCACACACACGCAGATAGCCCAGCTGTGTAGCATTATTACCAGCTCATGGCACCTGCCATTCAGAGCAGGCTCCGCCCCCAGGCTGTCAATCACAGCGAATCGCTCCAGCAACGCTGCGTGATGTGTGTTTAGAGTGCGTGTGCGGGTGAGATAGGAATTGTAACCACGATGAGGGGAGAAAGACAGATAAGATAAGACAGAAATTGGCTTGGAACCTTAATTTCTCACCATTTATTTTTTTCTCTCTCAGGCTTTGTTCAGACTACTCCCAATTCAGATTTGTTTTTCAGATTTTTCAGTTTGTGCATTATCATTTTGCGAGTGGTGAAAACGTAAGCGCTTGTTCAAATGTGGTAAGAAAAAGGATAGTTCACCCAAAAAAATGACAGTTCTGCCATCATTTACACACTCTCATGTCATTCCAAACCTGTTTGACGTTCTTTCTTCTGCAAAAACACAAAAGATATTTTGAAGGTTTTTTGAAAGTTAATGAGAACCAATGCTGTTTTGGATTCCGTCGACTATCATTAGTGTTATTTTACTATTATTTATTATAGTATTTGTTAACATTTTATTTTAATTTTTTCTGTTTGTTTTAGTCATTTTGTTATGTGCTTTTATCATTTTATTCATTTTTAAAAATGTTCTATATGAGCGTTTTTAATTTCGTTAGTTACCAAGGTTAGTTACCATTTCTTTCAATTAATTTTATTTTATTTTTAATTTTATTTACTTTATTTCAGTTAACAAATCTGACCTGTAATAGCTTTAGTTTTAGTTGTAGTTTTAGTTAATTTTACAACACTCTTTCATTGAATCGACAAAAATGCTTAAAACATTCTTCAAAACACCTTTTGTGTTCTGCTGATGAAATAAGATTCGAAACATTCAAATGTGTTTGGGTTTTGTAAAAGTCATATTTCATGCATTTTTAGACTGAATTGTTTGTTTGGATGAGTATAAAATAACTGACAAAAACTAAACTGAAAGTCTAATATTCTAATTTGGCTAAGGTTGAAACTGAATAAAAGATCAACTGCGAGCAGTGAATTGAATGGAGAGGTAAAGGAAGACTAGGGAGGAGGGGTTGAACAGATGGCATGGCTGGAGTGGCACCTGGCCTTATGTTTAATTTCAGGTGAGAGGCACGCAGTGATTGTAGACAGAGGAGGAGAATGGAGACCTGGAGTCCTCTTTCTGGTTTTCAATCCCATGCTCTCTTCGTCCTCCCCCTCTTATCTTTCCTCAACTCTCCTATCTCTCACTCTCGGCCTATTGTTGCCATCCCAATGTGTTTGCTTAACTTGGTTTATCACATGGCCCCACAACAAAGCGCCGGGCGTCATCCAAGACACTTCAGTCGTGCACGCATTCGTTTGCGCTTTTAAATCCGGCACAGCATTCACATACATACCCTCGATCTCCCGTGTCCTCTATTCACTCATTGGCCACATCTCAAATCGTATTCCCTTTGGCCTTCTCTCAAACAGTAGCTAGTGAACTACAGGGCTAAAATACGGGATGAATTTGAAACACAGTTGTTGTGTTGGCGATTTATGGTAAAATGTGACTCAACTTCAGTTAAGATAAATATCAGCTTTCACATTGAGGTTTTTTGTGGTTTAAGTTGTTTTATTTGCTGTTTCAGAAACAGCTTTACTCTTACTCCTGCCTCAGCCATAAAAATCGTGACAAGAAAGCAAGACGTAGGCGATCAACAGGACAGACCAGATAGCTTATGTTTGCACTATTAATGTTGTTTTTACTATTATAATTTTGATTCAAAGCATCAAATTACACCCGATCTCTATCGAGCTAGTGCTTCCATTGGTTATTGATAGCAAAATGGCAGTTAAACATCTATCTATGATGTGTGTGCGCACACATTTTGGCATTTTCGTGTTTGGGACAAGTTGTTGTGCGTCTGAACGCGTGTTTAAAAGAGCGTCTGTTGTGCCTTTGTTGTGGGGGAGGGGAGGGCAGGTGTTATCAGAGAGGGGGATGGAGTGTGTGAGAGCGAATGTCTGGATGTTTGTTTGTAGTTTAGTACAATGTGCTCATTCTGATTTCCGTTGTAGTATGTTTAGTGCACCCGGAAAGTCAAATAAGATAAGATTGGTGGTTGTATACCTTAAAATATGTGTCACAGTGCACTACATTTCACATTTAACTAATGTGTTCCTATGAAATTGTACATGTACGAAATGTACTTCGATTAAAAATCCAAGTGGATTATGTGTGAGAAAGCATATGCAAATTTCAAGTACTTTTTACACAAATAAAAGACGAGCGATCATATCAGACTATCACGAACCGACGCGTCAAATGCGAAATTGCGTGCGCTCGTATGTTTCCTTTCTAGAGTTGCGAGATTAAGTATATTTGACTTAGTGTCAGTGTCTATACTCACATCCAGACAGGATGAGTCCATTGTTCGGATGAATTGAAGGGTTACAGGGTTCGAGAGCGCAAAAGAGGGAGAGAGGTGAAAATAGGTCTAATTAAAGAGAAATTGGACGGATATGTGAAAAGGGGGTAAAGATTTGGGGTGAATTGGGGGAAGGGGGGAAATGAAAGAAAATTTGACATAATGAGCCGTGGGTTGTGATGGGGGGAGGGGCCACTGTTGAAAGGGGAGGCGGCGGACATCCACGAGCTTAAAGACAGACATCTGCTAGCAAGAGAGTGTGTGTGTGTGCGGCTCGCGCTGTTGGTGTTTGGCCCTTTGATGATTGACACCTCCATGAGAGCAGAACTTAATCTGACGACATCTATCCACTGTGCACAGCAGATTTTTCACCACCATTGAGAAACAACATAGACAACAGCTATGGCCATTTTCTAACTTTTGGCTGCAAATATTACTGCGCCTGTTCATCCGGCTTTTTTTGTGGGGTAGTTTCAGATGCGAAGACCTTCGTTTATAATAAAGTCAACGAACACAGATCCGCTTGGCTCCGTCCTACTTCCTCTCTTGATTTGGTTGTTTTGTTCGGCTCAACAAATAATGCCTTTTAGAGTTGTGTTGCAGGTGTAATATGTCTTCCTTCTGAATGTGTCCCAGATCAATATTGTTGCTCAGGAAAACCCATAAAGGCCCTAAATGATGAATATGGCATTTGCAGCTTCCGTATTCGTAACAGGCCGTATCGAATTTTCAATTTGAAGTGCCCATGATGATTTTTTAAAACAAATAAAATCTATACCTGTTTTTACCCATGGCAATTTGTGTTACTAATGAAGAATATTCATCTTTAAGAATATTGTGTGTCAAATACATATTGACAATTACCACGAACTGATGGTTTCCCTAGATTTCCATTTAAAAGTACACAACAAAAAGTACACACTTTAGTATAGGGACCGAGTCTCACTATTAGCTAGTTGCTTATTAGCATGCCTATTACTAACATATTGGCTGTTTATTAGTACTTGTAAAGCATTTATTCTACATGACCATATTGTACATCCCTAATCCTACCCAATACCTAAACTTAACAACTACCTTACTAACTATTAATAAGCAGCAAATAAGGAGTTTATTGAGGCAAAAGTCGTAGTTAATGGTTTGTTAATAGCGAGAATTGGACCTTAAAATAAAGTGTGACTGTTCATTTTTACAAACTGAGAACCAACTCCATCTAATCTATAAAGACTAGCAAGCAAACATGCATTATTTACTTTATGAAAAGAGTGTTGAAATCCATTGCTTTCCTCATCCACTTGGCATTTGGTTCCCACAGACAAAAATAAAGTAGCACCCCTATCTCAAACAATAGGACAGCATCACCAGTGTTGACGGTGTGTTCGGGGTGTTAGATATCAGCGTTATTGCAAGCATCGCTCATATGAGGTCTGTTTGCTTGGCAAAAGCGAGTTTGTTTGAATGTGCTACATTCAGAATTTGATATGCATATTGAGTTAGCAAGCCCAACCAATGCATATCTCAGTTTCTCAAGCAGTGCCATTTTCACACGTCCCCCCCTCCCCATCTTTCCCTATTTCCCTATTTAAGCAGGCGTCAACGCTGACCGTTTAAAGTCGGTGTTACCATTGTAACTGCTTGAGGTCTAGTGAATGACACATTTGAAACACACTAATTGATTAGAGCATATTGATTATCTCAAGAATGAAGATTTCAGGAGCTTTAATCGTCCAGCCAAGATGGTATTTCATTGTTTAAGGGTAATTGATGTGACATTTCAAGCAGTATTACATACTATTTAAAGGACTTTTTTCTCATTCTTACTAGATTGTCATATATGCAGTTTCGATGACCTCGTAATAATTAATAATAATGGAATATTTGTATTCAGTGCTATTTCTTCATAACACAGCAAATGAACTGCAAAAAGGTACATTTATATTAAATGGTGACATCTATTGCACCTAAAATGTACATTATACATTAAGCTATGCTAAATCTTGAATTTAAGAAAAAGTTCATTTCAATGTTACTTCTCAGCTATTCTTGAAAACAGATTGTTTATATTAAATGTAAAATGTTGTGTTTGAGTATAAGAAATGTAAGTATCGATAAAAGTATGTTCTCTTTGACATGTTGAATGTGAATGAAACTACACATTTCTGTTGTAACAGTGTTAAAAAAATGGGAGATGGATAGAATGGCTGAAAGAATAAGCCAGAAAAAAAGGAGATTGGAAAGAAAGCGAGTGGAATATATTGGGGGTGGGGTGGCGTGCAGGTTGATTACGGTCGCAGGTCCTGTTGCCAGGAGACGGCTGGGACAAGGGATGCTGGGTTGCTAGGGAACCAGCTCAATGCGATGGCCAGCATTGCATGATGGGTACAGAGGCAAGATTGAGAATAGTCTTTGTGTAGATACACACCTAATTTAACATCTGCCACACACACACACACTGACAAGTCGCAAGAGAGATCCTCTTGAGCTTGAGTGCAATTCACACACCCAGTCATTCTTTCCATGCACAGAGAAACTTAGGGAATATAAACAAACAGCATGCCTTGCGGGCATATATAGTGTGAACGTGAATTGTGATCTGATTTTTAAACTCTTATGAGTCGCCAGCGTTCTGAATTTTCTGTGAATGGAAAAGATTTGGGTGTGTCTTCACAGTTTGTTTTAGGTATATAAGCATAAATATTTTACAGGTCAAACATGGTGATTTATTTCTATATATGTTTGAGGCAATACATGGAGGGTGGCGGCAGAGTAAATGTCAGTTTTGATTGAATAATCTATGGATTTAATATCCCATAATCCCACTGAAATCCCTGGCCTCAGATCAAGGCGGAGATTAAGGGTGTGCTCATCATGTCAATGGAGTGTTTTTGCTGGCAGACGAACGCAGTGACAGTTATGACATGTGCTTCTAATGGCATGTATGGAGAGATATTACATTAATATTTTCTATTTTTGTACTGCGGACAATTGCCTTTTTCCTGCTCAACCAGATGGCCGTATTATTTTTTATTTGTGTACTGATGTGTTTTACATTTTTCCATACACAAAAAAAAAAGAGCACATTTGTTTAGTCTCAGTTTCCTGGTGTTTTTAAAATCAGTTGTTCTACATTTGATTTAAGTATATACTTTAATAAAATGCACCTAGTTTTAATGTCAGTGGTGCTACTGCAATATAAAAACACCAGCTGGATATTTATGTAAAGCGTGAGATGTTCATCCTCGGGTTTAAAGGTAGGGCCCTATGATTTCCGTGATGTGGAAAACGCAGACAGAATCGCGGAATCCAGACATAAAAATGGATTTTACTGTATAACACGGAATGTCACGGAATTTGCCAAATTTTGGATGGATACATCAATAGTAGGTCAGAATACTGAAATCAAATGCGACATGGAGTAGTATCTGTAAATATTAAGCCGTAAAAATACTATTTAAATATGAATTTGCATGTTCTGCACATCTCTGTGTGAATGGCGCAAACATTATTTTATAAGGAATATTTACCCAAAAAAATATTTACCAGAAAAATTTAAATACACCACACTGTATTTCTGGGGGGGGAAAGAGAGAGAGAAAAAAAAATCATAATGGTGAGGGAAAAAATAAAACACATTTCTCTTGCGTTCAAATTAAATGTTTGTTAAAACTTTTATACTTGCTGTTTAAAGTATGACATTTCATGATTTCAATTAATTAGACATGATTTGTATTTTTATTATTTATTATATACCGTTAAAACAGAGTCTAGAAAAAAGAGAAATAAATGGAATCCAGAAAAATTAAAACGGAATTTGGAAAAAAATAAAACATTTATTTATTTTTACCTTTTTGCTGTTGTTTATGCTTATGTATTTTTTTTTGCTTGAAAATCTATGAAAAACACCAGACTTTTTGTGAAGGGTGGTTTTGAATGGTTAGTGGTGTCATCATTCATTTTTTATTAAAAAAATAAATAAATGTATATAACAATGATTCATTAAATTGATCAAAGGTGACAGTAAAAACATTTACATTGTTACAAGTTTTATTTCAATAATGCTGTTCATTGAACATTGATAATAATAATAATAATAATAAATGTTTCTTCTTAATCATCAAGATATTTAGAATGTTTCTGACGTTCGGTGTAATGATGAAAAATTCAGCTTTGCCATCACAAGAAATTAGATTGTAATGCCTTACATTGTTTAGAGCATAAGAAAAAAAATGGAAAATAACATTTTATTCATATTTTATGCTATTTCATCCGTAGAGGACACCAGGACTACATTTTTCTAAAAATAAAATGCCATGAATAGACATGAAAAGGCAAAAACAATGGGAATTTTTCAAATCACCAATCAATTTTTAGGTTTCAGGTTTTTGTTTTTTTTGTTTTTGTTTTTTATACCAAACTTTGCATAAGTATGATTCTCAACTATGTTATAGAAGATATAACAAAATGACTTGATATACCATTCTGCTTTATGTAATATGTGTGTAAAAATTCCATAAACTGGTTTTCCCATTAAACACAATGTTATCTATACACTGCACCTAGTTTGCTGTTGGGACAGCGTGTTGAAAAAAGAAGTGTAATAAAGGGAGTAGTGATTGGCCAGAACAAGCCCTTTAATTATTAATGTGGTTATGTGGAGTCTCTGGGTTCGGTTGTTTGTTTGATTTTCATGTTTATGGAAGCCAACAGGTTTCTTTCGCCTAGATGATGGAGAGTCTTCACTGTCTCTGTTGCTTTGGCAACCACAGCAGTTACACCCCCTACTTTTGTCTCTCTCTTTCTGTTCTCATAAATACATTCTCAAAGACTCACTTTTCATTCATTTCGATCCTTCCGTCGCCCTCTGTCTCGCTTGTTCTTTTTTTCCCCCATCACTACCTTCCCCTCCCCTCGTCGTCCAGGGCAACCTTGTTTACCTGCTGGGTAGCTCGTCTCGACGTTGTCATGGTGACACAGGGTTGGTTGCCGTGCCGACCTGAAGTGGCAGTGCCACGACTCTCTCTCTGTCTCTCTCTTTCTTGTCTCTTCCCGTCTCTCTCGTCCCTTTGTACCTTTTTCTCCTCACCCTTTTCTTTTTGTTCTCTGCTGCTGTCTCTGTTTTTCCTTTCTGTAATCCTTGAAGCTCCGTGACTCATCACAGTGCAAGAAAAGATATGAATAAAGCTCCACATGTGAAGCCTGTACCGCCCAGTGTATCAGAACAGAAGTGATGCTTTCCAGTTTTGATGTGCCATCTTTGTTGATGCATGCATGTTAAATGAGTGTACGAGCTGTTCCTTTGTCTCAACCTTGATGTGAGTTGGCTCCTTTCTGAAAATGAAACTAAAATGGCACAGTCATTAACCTAATCCATTTTGCTGACCATTTCAAGTGCTCATGCAGTCAACAGTTGGCCAGCAACCTGCTGTGTGTTGCACACTCTCGAAAATAAAGGTAAATGTCATAGAAGAACCTCTGCATGTTCAACAGGAGGGCTTTACTTTTCCTCTTTTGTTGGATATATATTAGGGGTGTAACGGCACACAAACATGATGGTTCGGTATGCACCTCGGTTTTTGATGTTACGGTTTGGTATGGTTTCGGTACAGGGGGATTAACTAAACAAAAATTGCTTTTTTTCTTCTTTTTTTTTTAATTAAACAGTGGTTTACTGAACAAATTGCTCTTTCTTTAAATAAATTCAATTATATTTAAAATGTATTTAGGGATAAAAATCTACCTCAACCTATGCTCTAAAATATTGGGAGCCCGTTTACATTACTATAAGGTTACAATTAACAACAGAGCCCAAACTTAAATTTAATTACTATTTATTTAAAAAAAAAAAGTCAACACTCAACTTAAAAAAAAATTGTAGCCTAAGCAAACATGTAAATTGCACATAATGCCATTTTTAAATTAACCTCTAAATTATAACATTTCTATTTAGTGTAAAAATATATTAATTTACACATTTTGCTGCATGACCTTGTTTCATAACAGATTCATTTAAACATACATTAAATAATTAAACATCACTAACAGGTAACTTAAAATATAATGAGTCTATAGTCGAAGATTTCTTAAATCTCTTCTTCTCTAGCCGCATTGCTCTAACAAAACTACAAGCTGTAGACACTGATGACTTGCTGATGTAAATCTACGGGACTTTTTTGTTTCCAAGCTGTTAGTGACTTCTTCCACGGTAAAACACTTATTGAATGATTACGTGGATGTGCATTCATGCTTATGTTTGCATTAAAACTATTAGTAAATATCACTCCACTTCATCACTCGGCCCATTTGAACGAGGCTTTTATACAGCGTTTCTCAGCAACACCAAAGAGTGTCAAAACGGCATTTATTGCTTGAATGTCCTGAAAAAATTGACATAATTTGAAAGATGAGACTTTGTTTCTATCAATATATAAAACTGGAAGTTTCCAATGAAGTGCCACTCATGCATTGGGTAAGGTGTCATATGATGCGATTTCAAATTTTCCTTTCTATTTGGAGTGTTACAAGTTGATTGTGCATAGATAAGAGCCCTGAAGTTGCAAAGACTAAGTCGCAAAACCAAAGAGATATTCTTTATCAAGTTAAGACTCTGCCACGCCCCCCTAAACGGCTCGTTCTAACACGCCCCAACATATCTACCTCCTATGTGGAAATATTTGCATTATGCCACCCAAATGTGCACGCAAAGAAAGAAGGCGTGGTTTCAGTAACCACAGTTAGTGTTGAAGCAGCATGTCAGGAGATGCTGTGTGTTTCTAGGCGAAAGCAAAAGCACTTTATTTGGCCTTGCGAAAGTAGATTGATTTAGGAATCTTAAGATTACTTACAACAGAACAGCAGGGCATTTTATGGACGACCGTTTCGTGAAACTAGGAGATGAGGTAATTCTGACTTTGCTATGACACTCTGGCGCTTCTGAATCAGCTACTGTTTTGTTATTAGTTTAAGTATTTGCTATTGTCTGTTCAAATGCGGAGTTTTGCGCATCGTGAGAGAGAGAGAGAGAGAGATCAAAGTGGAGTCAGCTGTCTTAACCGTGGCATGTGTACTGCAAAAACATACCAGCTCCATTACGCGACTCTGTTCCCCTTTCGGGCGCTGTCTTTACATTTATTTCGAAAGATGCATCTCCGTTCGGCTCTGTCTTTACATTTATTTTGAAAGATGAAGCTGCGATTATGGTAAGGGGCGTTACATTTTCGACGAGTGCTTGCGGTGTTCGGCCAGTCACAATGCACTGGTTCAGCTGGCCAAGCAGAGCAGACTGTGCTTGTCGGAAGGGGGGACTTTGTAGAAAACTAAGCGTTTTGAGAGAGGCGGGGCATATAGGACTTACAATAATGTACAGTATTTTGAAAATAATGTGTTTTTTGAACATTAAAAAAGCATGTCAACATATTCTGTTACAAATACACAAAATAATTATCTTTAAAAAAAATCATCATATGACCCCTTTAAAAAATGCTGATTTGTTCGTACACATGCTTACCGAACCGAAAGCTGTACTGAAAATGTTCGTGTACCGTTATAACCCTAATATATAAAACATTGATCTGAACTATTTTAGGGGTGACCCCGAATAGTCGAAGTTTCGATGCTTTGATAGGAGGAGCCTGATTCGACTACCAATCTCACAGTTGAATATTCGTGGTGTGTTATGATCATGCCATTTTGGCTATATGGGGTGCTCAAATGTCTGATTTAACATAGAACCACTGGTTTTCTCCCAAAAAGTTAATATACAGCCTATTAAAATAATGCTGTAAATAAGAATCTGAAAAGAAAGAAGCTTCAAATAAATATTTTAATGTGCGGGAATAAATATAGATTTAAGTTTTACTTTCCATAATCCGTGACCGACAGATAAGCATCTTGGCGGCAAGGATTTAAAACTTTAACAAGACTTAAATTGACACAGGCAGAGTGAAAGACTGGATTTTTTTCAATCAGGTAGGGTGATTTCAAAACATTTCAGCCGGTTTATTTATATTGTGTATATATTATTTATCTCGTATATGATGCATTTGTTTGAGTTGCGCTGCAGTAAAGCGCTTTATTGTAGTACTACAGTGATTATCTCTTCAGCGTGCAGCGCGAGCAGGACAAACAACAATGCAGAATATTAATAACTATGACTGGGACTGTCGTGTATTTAACATTATAATGAGAATACTGTTATAATAAAACGCTGTGAGTTTTTAGTTTAGTTGCCGTGTTTCTGCACGTTGTTGCGTGAAGAACGCGTCCACAAAAGGAATTCATTCAGAGCCGCACAGACACGTTCGGGGCGTTTGTCGAACCTATAAGTCGTAATATTAACGTTATGTTGTATAAATAACGAAGCATATTCTATATGAGATAAATGATGAGTTAAATCCCATTGATTAAAAACCTGCTGCTTCATTCTACTGGTCATCTTCAGCGTGCGCAGCTCAAAACAGAAATGCATTATGGCCTCTTAGCTGCGGGGCCCGGTGCGAGTAGGACGACCATCCCCCCCCTAAGGATGGGCCCTGTCATATACATAACGTTATAATGAGAGCACTATTGTAAAAATGTTGTGAATTCTTAGGGTTTAATGTTAACTATCTTTTAATCAAAACATAAAACATTATTTTTGTATCTGCGAGGCGTCCGTTACACATTTTCCCTGTGTGTTAACGTAATTATGGCTGTCGAATGTCTGACTTGACTCTTGGTAATGTATTTTGCCCCACCCCCAAAATATATGATTCGCTATCAGTCGAATATCGGCAACATTCGAAAATTACAATTCGACTATGAAAATCCTTAGTCGGGGGTCACCCCTAAGCTATTTAATTGAAAAGTTCACCAAAAAAGGAAATTTCTGTCATCATTTACTCACTGTCACTGTCAGAATGTCCTAGTGAATCTTTACCATGCACTGGAAGTGAATGTTACTTGTTTGCTCTATTGTCTATAAGTCTTCTGAAGACATTCAAGAGGTTATTTGCTATATTATTATGTTTTTTCACTCCACTGCAAATCTTATTTATGATCTTATAAACTAGCATTCAAAGGTTTGGGGTTGGTTTTTGAAAGCCGCTTATGCTCACAAGGCTGCATTTATTTAATGAAACATGCAGTAAAAACAGTAATATTGTGAAATATTTTTACAATTTAAAATAAACATGTTCTATTTGAATACATGTTCAAATGTAATTTATTCCTGTGACACAGCAAAGCTGGATTTTTTAACATTTTATATTATAAATGTTGAAAATTGTTTTGTGTTTTTTGTGGAAATTGTGAACATTTTATTTCAGCATTCTTTGATGAATATAATTTTTTTCATAGAAAAACAGCATAATGTAACATTATAAATGCCTTTACTGTAAATTTTAATCAATGTAATGCATCCTTCCTAAACAGAAGCATTTAAAAAAAGAGAAGTCTTGCTGACACAAACTTTTGATCAGTAGTGTATATTCCAGTATGGCATATTAATGACATCAAATGCCATTGTTTCCATTGACCCATATTTGAATGTACGTGAACTCCAGTCATATTTAACAAGATTTTCAGCAAATAATGGTTTGAATTAGTGCTGAGCGGTATGACCAAAAATTTATATCACGATATTTTTCAAAATTATACCGGTTTCAAAGTACATGACGGTATTTTTTTTTCATGCATGTCCGGGTGTTAACCATATTTTCTACTGATTGAGAGCGGAAATACTGCAGTATATCGACTTAGAATGCTCTATTTTACTGTCATGATGAGTGAATATTGTCAAAAAATACCACACTAAATAGTGACTAAACACGACCCCTTTTAATACATGTTAACCAGGAAAATCGTGGTATCGTCTGATAAAATCAACATGCATCTACACTAAAGAGTGGCTATGTGGTTGTTTTGGCTATATTACTTTTTTGTCTCATGCAGCGCACTGCCTGCGTCCGAGTAACAAACTAAAAAAAACAACAAACAAAAAAGTGCATGTGATATTAACAGACAAACTACGCTCATATTTATAATTCCAAACAATCAGTAAGCGACAGGTGCTAGGAAACGCTGTTTTGTACTCATTTATTGACGAGTCTGCTGCGGTGCGGCCAACTGAATGCGCTGCTTCTCTGCCGTTCACTGCACAGAACAGACGCCGAGAGTGGTGACACTTCTCCGGGAAAGTCAGACCTCGCGTTCACGGGACAGCACTGGCGAAATCTTCCAACTGAGCCATAGCTAAGGTTTATCCAAAAAAAGTTGCTATGTTTGTCAGTATGAATATTCTATGGGGAAAAGCCGCTAAAGGGTCTGCAAGTTGCTAAATCTAGTGCTAAAGTCACTCTCGTGTGTGTTTGAGACGCGGGAGCTGATGGCAGCGGTCGCTGGATATTTGTGGAGGTCAGTGTGGATACTTTGGATGAGTTCTTCTGTGTCATCACGATCTATTAGTTCCCTGCGTTCAAGTCCTCCGGCGGTTCGTACTTAACGAGTAAATAAGTCCGTACTTATGACTTTCAGGTGCGTTCAGTCCGTTTTAGTAGGGTCGGGGCACAAGACAGTTCCTTCTTTAATAAATTAAAGAAATCCAACAGTGTCTGCATTGTTTTTTACTTCAATTTCAGCTGCGTAACAAGAACATACCAATTTACATTGTTAGGACAACTACCTATCAATTTAAAACAAATTTACCGCAAACTACATCGTTGCAATCCATAGCTCTGCTGTTTCTCATTGACACCCCCCAACTCGTAAACTCTGGGCTTCAAGAAAATTTAGAGTTTCCCACTGGTAATAACGACTTTGTGGTGGCGTTCATGTGCGTTCAACTCGTAAATACGATCTCTCCGACATGACTTTCACGCTTAGTAACACATACAGCTGTTCCCTCACCACAGTGCAGCAGTGAAACGGGACCCCTTTCAAACAGTGTCGTGTTCCAAACGTTGTTTAAGACATATTGCGGTATTTTAAAAATTCATATCATAAAAAAAATAAAAACCGGTATTCGGTATTAATTTGTATACCGCCCAGCACTACTTTGAATTTTGAGGGTCCAAGAAAAGAGTTCTTGCCTGAAAGTGACGGAAGAACCATTAAACAAACTTGTGTGTGAGCTAAATTGGGAGCAGCTGCCCTCAATACAATGCTAAAATGCCCTCAAAAGTTATTTTACCCCACCATATGCCGGTGTTTTCTGAAGATAAACAAAGCAATTTGGGCAAATCAGATTTAAGCGCTGCAAAACAAGCTCTTACAGCTGAGATCAGATTAGTAATCACCAGAGGGAGTTACACCAGGAAAGCAAAAAAACTGATCCAGGACAGACGTATAGTGGGTGTTGGAGATCTTTACAGTGCTTTACATTACTGCAGCAATCAATGAGACCTGCTTCATTAGTCACCCTGATAAATGCCCTTCTGTTTGTGTCCTTCTCCTTGAGTCGTGTAATATATTTTTGGCGTGCTGTGAAATAGTGAAAGTCATTATGTATGGTTTATACATCTCTGTATGAGTGTGTGTGAATGATTGCGAGCGAGTGCCTGATCAATACGGACCCCAGATGAGTAATCGCTGCTGGTCGGATAAAACAAGCGAACTGAATTGGGCCGAAATGTCACCTGCTGCATAATTAACGCCTTTATGTTGATTTGAGCAATTTAGCTCACAGCTTCTCTCCTTGCCTCTCGTCTACTCCTTTACTAATTGTATTTATTTCAATTAGAGCTGCAGTGATTGAACAATTCCACGTAGAATTGCGAAATCATTTGAATTACAATACTAATACTATCTACTGTTCATGCTAATTCATATTTTCTTTTCATTTCATGGTAAAAAAAATTATTTAGTCCTAACAATCACTTAATGTTTGTTTTTAGAGAATAATATAGACGTAATAGGTTTGTTGTCACCTTTCTTTGACAGGTGAGCACTGTAGCAGTTGCTCTGAATGGTGACGGATATATCTGTATTTTATATAAGTAATATATATCTACACCCTCTATGCTCCCCAATGCTGTATTTATTTGATTAAAACTACAGTAAAATCAGTAATTTTGTAAAATATTATTACAAATTAAAATAGCTGTTTTCCAATTTATATGTATTTTAAAATGTGAAAAAAAAAAAGTGTATTTTCCTGTGAGGCAAAGCTGAATTTCACAAAAACTTTTCCAGCAGTCATTGACGAATAGAAAGTTCAAAAGAACTGCATTAATTTGAAATAGATATTTTTTTGTAACATGCCTTTTAAATGTAAATGCCGTTTTACTTTTGATTAATTTAACTTTATTAATGTCTTTGATAAATAAAAGTGTTGCTTTCTTTAAAAAATTAATTCTTTTTTAGTATATTGATTGATTTCCCTTTGTGGAAGTAGTAAGAAGAGCATTCAATAACTGCATTTAATAACTTTCTCACTTTTTTGTAGTTAAAGTGTAAGCTTAAAAAAATTTAAAATCAGTATTCATAACAAAAATATGTACACATATAATCTAGGAAAACAAATTTCATTTTTTTAAGTAATTTTGCTCAAGTAAATGTATCTTGTTTAAGGCTGTTTTGATATTTTAACTAAAAACAAGACAAAGATATTAATGAAGAATTGTGTATCCTAATATAAAATTGTTAAATAGCGTTTCCCCCACATAACCTTGGTTATATTGGTTTCTATATTCTAATTTTCCTTGATTCCCCCCCTTTCCATTCTCGTTTGCTCTCTCTCCCTCTTTCTATTTTCATGTTTCTTTTCCCTCTCATATCACCATCCCTCTTCTCTTTCCCTCGGTGCCTCTTTCTCTTTTCTGTTTCACAAACCCAGAATCTCTCACCATTTTTAATCTGCCGTGCGTCTGTAATCCAGATTAGCCAGCGAGCGTGCTTAATCTCATCACTTCCCCAATCCCGCATGGGTGTGTGCTTTTCCTGGTGCCTGAGAGAAAGAGAGAGAGAGGAGCAGGATTAGGTGTGATGGAGAGAGAAAGAGCATAAAACTGATTCTTGATGAGAGAAAGAAGCTGGCGAATAGGCCTCAAATAGAGGCAAACGAGTACAAAGGCTACATGGAGAGAGCAGAGATAAATGGACGGAAACACAACAGAAGCAGAGCCAGTGTGGAGATTTTTCTTTGAACTCTGGAATATTGAGGCAGATGGGCAGGTCATGAGATCTACATCATGCACATACATTCATGATGCTCTGCAATAAAAGCACACACAAACACAAGAGGAAATTAAAGAGCTGGATTATAAAGTGCAGTTCATCATGTGATCATGTGCTCTGTTTCAGATGAACCGCCCCATTCAAGTGAAGCCAGCGGACAGTGAGGGCAGAGGAGGTATAACACACACACACACGGATGTCTATTTATCTTGTATGTATATGCATATTTAAGATTGACTTGATCATTTTTTCCTTTAGGAATTTCTTCAAAGGACAGTTTTGTCACATTTTGCTCATTTATGAGGATAGTTTTCTCTTCAAAGTAAACACACACACTTCACAATTTGTATTACAGATGCCAAAAATGTATTAATAATTCAAGAATTCAACATTTTAAACCCATTAAATGGGTGTGGAATGAGTACAGACTGAATTAATCATCTCTTATTGGATGAAAACAGCAACACAATCCAAAATACAATGCAAATGGCTCTTTCATTTTTATTCTGCATTGATACACAAACAAAACATGAGCTAGTGCCATTGTGTTGCTCAGCAAGTGACGGTCCTCTAGGGCTCTCTAGTGGCCTTTCATGTTATCGCACCATGACGCTTACACTAACATGGAGTGACAGATATTGGCTGCGATGATTTGATGGTTATTACCACCTAAGAATGATACATGATTCCACACAGCATTTTCTCTAATATATGTATACTTACCATGATCTATCTTTCTGTGTGTAGACAGGAAGCTGTTTGTGGGGATGTTGGGGAAACAGCTGTCAGACACCGATGTCAGAAAATTGTTTGAGCCGTTCGGGAGATAGAGGAGTGCACAGTACTCCGAGGCTGACGGAGCCAGCAAGGTGTTGCAAACCACATTCATATACGTTGCACTGCGTGTTTTTCCCCGGCAAGAATAGTGTTGAACCTTAATAATAATAATAATAATAATATTGTTTAATGATTTTGCGTTGTATTTAATCGATATATAATAATATTAATCATAATAAATTACTATTTTTTTATATGTACTACTACTAAAAATGATTATTATTCTATTGTATTTTTATTATTGCTTGATAATACTATTTTATATAATTATTATTTAATTACTAAGTTAATAATTTACTATTGTTATAAAAAAACATAAATAAAGCATATTTGCTATTATTTATTTAGTAGCAAATTTGTGTTTGAAGGATGTATTTTTATTCTTTATGATATATTGTTCACAGTTATATTTTTGTAGACTTTTTTAAATCTTTTTTTTTATCATTTATATTTCATAATAATTAAAAGTCAATAGTTACACATTATTCTTTCTTGCATTCTTTTTTTGGAATAGAGGATGGACTTTCTGCTGTGTTGCAATTACCTTTCCGTCAAATATGTGTTTAGTAGTTAAAGTTATGCTTAAACAAATGAAAAATCGTTTATCAGAAAAGTTCGCTCATATTTTCAATATACATTCTATGAAACAGATTCTTTTTTTTTGTTGCAATTTTTCTTTTCTCTGGCAAATTTGTCTTTTTTTAAGGATATTACGATATTTTGACTAAAAACAAGAACAACATATTAATGAAGAATTGTGTTATCCTAATATAATCTAAACACTATCATTTACTTTTTTTCCCCCAACTACCCTTGGTTATATTTGTTTATATCTTTCTCATGCATATAATAAATTCTCAGTAATATAAATTATCATTTACTATTGTTTAGAAACAAAAAAACATATTTGCTATTATGTATTTATTTATTAGCATTTCTTGTTTAGAAGAGATGGTTTAAGTGGATCTTCTGCCTGTGTTCAATTACACTCCCTTACAAATTTTTTTTATTCGTTTAGTGAATCCTATTTTTTACAGATATTTTTGTTAATGATTTTTATAATTTAATACTTATTTAATAATAATTGAAAAAAATATTTACCCATTATTATTCTTTCTTTGGAACAGATGGAGTGGAGTTTCTGTCTGTGTTCAATTACATTCCCTTACAAAAATACTCTTTCAGTGAGCCCCATTTTCACAGACTCACACTCTGAGCACTGACCGCAAATTAACCACATAATATAGATCGGATAAATTGTTGGAAATAAATGGTTTTAGTAAGGCTTTCCAGTTGTCTTTGACTTGAAGACTCTTTCAGTAAGATTGCAGGCACATCTGTAGTAATACAACACTAGTAGGGTTGCAGCAGTGTGTTCACTCATGCATATGTTGGCTGATGAATGATAGTCCGTTCGGGACAGGCTGTGATTTATAACGTGATGGATGTGTGTTCTGGGTAATTACGTGTGAGTGTGAATGGAACAGATGCACCTGCTGTAGTAAATCATTAACTGTTTCACTTTTACCCTCCCATATCTACAGACATAGGCCTTGGGAAATAATTTGGGCATTAGTACCAAACTCAGCTTGTTGTATTTGATTTAATTGGATATTTAAAAACTCCCACTTGATGATGCATTGTTTTAGACTATTACATGTCAGCCTAATGCGTTTGCCACATCGCTCTGGCTTTGTCTAATAATGTGTTGTGTGTTGCAGGTTGTGCATTTGTAAAATACCAGAGTAATGCAGAAGCGCAGGCGGCCATTAGCACTCTCCATGGCAGCCGCACTCTCCCGGTTAGTGTTCCGTTCACGGTCACATTCAGAATTCCACCCACAGTCACACCTACAAGCATAACACAACACACTAGCACATTGTTTAGATAGTCATACTTACTCACTACAGAGTCTTTGTGCTTTGTTTAAACATCACCCACTGCATGTTTTACCTCGAGACTTGACAGTTTCTTTTATTTGGTTTTCTTTATCCCCTCAGGGTGCGTCTTCTAGTCTGGTGGTGAAGTTTGCAGACACAGAGAAGGAGAGAGGAATCAGGCGTATGCAGCAGGTGGCCTCCCCTCTGGGTTTTCATTAGTCCCATGATCCTACACCTGGGCGCCTACAACGCCACACACAGGCAGTGGCACTAACAACCCAACAAGATCCAGGGCAAGAAGATACGTAGGCCCCGTCCACACGGAGAGGCGTTTAGCTGTATACGCATAAATTTCGTATCGTAAGGCGTTTCGTCCAGACGGATCCGGCGTTTTGGGAGAGTGTTTTAAACCGGGTCCCGGAGTGGATAAATCTGAAAACGCCGCACTTGCGTTTTCGTGCAGACATCGAATCCGTATCAGATTTGCCAGATTGGAAATGTCCAAGTATCGTACCAGAAGCTCAAAATTATCGTATTTGGAAGAAAATTATCGTACAAGTGTAAAAACTTACAGAATACAGCTATTTATCTACTAGACTAGAACAACAACTTTTTGACACAACCTTCAAATGACCACAATAAATAAATAACTATGCTAGGGCCCTATGAAATAGGTTTTATTTTTTCCCAAATTCCTTTATTTTTTATTTTTTTTAAAATTCCAAATTAAAATTTTTTGGGATTCTGTTTTTTTTCCATTTACATTTTCTGGACACCTTTTTAAATGGTTAAATAAAATTGTATTAATCAAAAGCATGTCTAATTAAATAATGAAACTATACAATTCAACAACAAATCTATTAAAAAGTTTAACAAAAATGACATGTTTAGGGCTCTATGAAATGTTTTATTTTTTTATTGTTACCAAATTCTGTGTTTTAATATGTCTAATTATTTGAATGCATAAAAACTACTTTTATTTATAGCCTTATGAAATGTTTTTCTTTTTTCTTTAGAAATTCTGCATAACACATTAATTTAATTGATCTTTTAATTAATATTGTGATTATTCCTTAATAATTTTAGTAGCTGTACGTACATTCTACTGAACAATAGCAATACATTTCTGGCAGAAACTATATATTTTTAGACTCTCAGAGCAGTTCTGGTCTGGGGATGTTTCTCAATGTATTTTGTCCTGATTTAGTGATGAGGCGATGCTGAATCACCGCGGCGTCTGGGCGCTTCAGTATGTGTGTAGTAACAAAACCGCGTGACATTCATTCAGTCCTTAGACTATGATTTCCATACGAACCCAGCCATGCAGGTTTATATTAAAACTACACAACCTGCGTTACCTTAGTTTGCAAGCTTAAATTTACATATACTAGTGCCAGAAGTCAGACAATTTAAGTGAACAACCCTTCCACTGACCCTTAAGTAGCAGCACATAACTTGCGACGACACAAATTCCGTGACATTCCACGTTATTCAGTAAATTCTGTTGACTGGATTCCACAATTCCATCCGTGTTTTTCCGCATCGGGGCGGAAATCATAGGACCATAGACGTACCTTGTGGGAAGGTCCAAACTCCACCTCTGAGTCGCTGTCATCAGAATCCTGCATGTTGCCAGATGTTGAGGGTCCTGAGGTGTGCACCAACCCATTTAGAGCGTCTGTAATGAGCTGATTTCATGGCTTTGTTTTGATGAGGTTGACTTTGGAAAAAACACGTTCTGAAATTTCGAAATTATCGTACATTTATGGGATTTTTTTCATTATTGATCGTACTTCGTACAGAGGTCAAAATTATCGTACAAATAATACGATAATTATCGTACGTCTGGCAACACTGATCCATATATTTTCTGAAACGATGACATCATCATCCCACGTCTCGCCCCTAGTCAGACACCGCCACGTCACGTAACAGCAACAAAAACATGAACAAACACTGCACAATTGTCTTTTTTATAAACTAACATTAACACAGATTAATAAATGTATTGTTCCATGTTCGTTTGTATACCGCGTGCAAGGTTTTATGCGCATAGTCCAAGTCTTCTTCTCCGTTTTAAGTGCATCTCTGTGGCAGAATTACAGCACCACATAATGGTCTGGCATGTATACTACATCGTTATGTATCGGTTTTGTGGTTTCGTGTGGACGCAAATATTTCTTGATATGAGGGGGAAAAAAAGATAGGGAAAGCTCTGACTTCGTTTTGACGGAGCCTTACACTACCATTCAAAAGTTTGGAGTCAGAAATTAATGCTTGTAAAGACTATTGGTACTTTTACAAAGATTGTCTATTGTATTCTCAATATAAACTATCTTTAAAACGTACATCACATCTTCACACCAAAATATTAAGCAGCACAACAATTACAATTACATATTAGAATGATTTCTTGAAGGAAATGTGGACCTGAAGACACTGGCGTAATGATGCTACTATATTGAAAATATATTGAAATAGAAAACAGTTGTTTTGAATTGTAATAATATTTCACAATATTAGTTTTTACTGTATTTTGGCTCAAATAAATGCAGCCTTGGTGAGCATCAGAGACTTGAAAACCATTTTAAAAATCCTTACTGATCTTACCCAAATGTTTGAACAGTAGTGCATATGACATGAACTGAATAAGATTACAGATTAAATTAAACATTTAAATAATTTTTATAATCCTACCAGCATCATGTCCATTGAGGAAGCAAATATTTTTGACTTTATTTTGAACAGTCTCTGTCTTTTAATTCTAATAGGTTTCCTTTTTTTGTTTCTATTACGCAATGAGTTTTATACTTTACGTGTGGTTTAAGTGTCCAAATATTTTATGGGCCACTATATGCACCAGGATTTATTTCACAGAAAATACATTGTGATGAAATTGAGGATTATAGCAATAACTGGAAGTTGCATTAGGTTTGGTACCCGAAATACTTCCATAATTACTTTCCGTTCCGTTCTGCTCACAGGAAGTTCTAATTGAAATGGCATTGACCTAATAACCCCTGTACAACCCCTGCACAGTACTTGAATTTAGTCAGAGCTTGATGTGTCATAGTCCTTTGGATTCACTCCTTGTTTTGTCCCATCCAGCTCGTCCAACAGCAGGCCTTGGTGGCTCAGTCCGCATATCTGTCTCCCGTTGCGACGGTTGCTGCAGTGCAGATGCAGCAGTTGGCTGCTCTCAATCCCAGCAGCATCATAGCCACACCCATCGCCTCAATCACACCCTCCTCAGGTAAATGACAGCCTGCTGCAAAAAGCAGTTTATATTTAGTATTCCCATTCCAGTTGGATTTATTCGAGTATTTGTAATTGTCGTTCTGCTTTAGGTACGAGCACTCCTCCAACCATTGCTGCTACACCTGTGCCTGCTCTGCCTCCACAAATCGCAATCAGCGGTTACCCTCCAGTCCCTGCACTAACCAATGGCCATTCTGCCTCTGAAACCCTCTACACCAATGCTGTCCATCCGTATCAGGGTGAGGATAGCTCCTCCAGTCTTTATTCTTTATTATACTATATTGTAGGGCTGCATGAGAAATCATATTTTAAATGTTTTCACGATTTCTGCTTCGCTTGATTTATTAGGCATAATCCTTGTTAAAGTCCGAGTAAGGTCAATTCTGAGAATTTTTTCTAAACTCATTATTAATGTTAGAAATGCTTTGCTGAAACATGTTACAAAGACTGCGAACTTGTGAAGTTAAACCGTTAAACAGTTTTTCACCATGTTCAGGTTTTTTTTGGGCGGGGCTAAAATCTTAGCATCAGGGGTCGCCCGCATACAGCTCGGTCTCCTTATTTAAATTAAGCTGCTAGAGGAAGCATCCATTCAGGTTGTAGCGGTATTTGAAGTTTGAGAGCAGAGTTGTTGGGTTTTCGCAACAAAACCCGCCCAATCGCGTTTCGGGAAGGGTTCCCTGGTAAAAATCCCGGGGGGTAAAATACCTTTTTTTTTTTTTTTGGCAGGGTTCCCCTGGTACAATTTGCATTCCAGAGGCTAAATATCACGTTATTGGGGTCGCTTTAGACTTGGCAACACTGGTTGAGCGAGACGGCAGCTTTTCCACGAGTGGGCGTGGTTTTAGTGCTGACAGCGGACACTCCGCCAGTGTTTGAGAGCAGAGAATACTGCTTATTTTTTCAAGATTTTGATACCTTATTTTATTTACTTAGTGGTTTTTATCATTCAAATTTGGCTGTGTGGTTAAGAACACATTTTTCTGTGGTGTGACAAACTCAGAACACACATTTAATATTGCTTTACACGGACTTTAAATAAAACTAATACTCATAGTACTCAATTTTTTGTATTTTTATTACCATTACCATTATTATTGTCTCATTCATCACTGCTTTTCTTCTGTTTGTTTTCAATATTTATCTATACTTCAGCTCAGAGTCCTGTATTGGATCCTCTCCAGCAGGCGTATACAGGCATGCAACACTACACGGGTGAGGCTTCTGAACTCTTGAATCTCTATTTGAAATATGTCAAAAGTGAAGAATGTGAAATACAGTACTCTCTCTTTCAACAAAAGAAAATTGTTTTCACTAAACGAAAACAAAGTTTTGATGGGATTCCCAATACTGTCAGTAGTTGTTTTCACTACTGAGGTTTAATCAAAGACTAATTGAAGCTAGTCACTTGCTGAGTTGATTTAGGCTATTTTTACAGCATGGCCGGCAAATGCAGTTTGTCTTCCTCAAGGTTTGATCTGCTCAAAACAACAAAAACAGAGTGTGGAATGGCACTTGAATAGATTACTTTATCCTGATCTCATGTTTAACTTCATTACTCCACCCACAGCTACGTATCCTGCTGCTTATGGATTGGTCGGTCAACCATTCCCGCATCAGCACACTTTGGTCGCCCAACAGCCACAGCAGCTGCAGCAGCTGCAACAACGAGAAGGTAATGATGTCATTTCCTGTTCAACTGGCTACTATAACCACTGACATCCTGTTTTGATTATTCCCTAGACTGTTATTGAACACATTTCTCAATCATTGTTCTCCGAATCTCATGCTGCGCCACAAAAATGTTTTATTAAGGAATCAACATGGTTACTTCCTTTTTATGATAGAAGAATTAGACTGAAACATGTGTAACTGTGTGGTCTGATGTATTTCATTTCCTCCTTTGCTTTTGCCAATGTCTCATATCTTCTCTCCTCTTACTCTCTCCAGGCCCAGAAGGCTGCAATATCTTTATTTATCATCTTCCTCAGGAGTTCACTGACTCTGAGATGCTGCAGATGTTTCTGCCCTTCGGTAACGTCATCTCAGCCAAGGTGTTCGTTGACCGCGCCACCAACCAGAGCAAATGCTTTGGTGAGTGATTTCCAAAAGCCATATATAGAGCATGAAAAAGGACCAGCTGAAATACAATGAAATGTAAGCATAAATAAATAAGGCATGAAATATATTTATTAGAGATGCACCGATCGATCGGCCAGTGATCGGAATCGGCCGATTTTCCTCATGATCGGCTCGGATCGGTGATTGGCCTGTCAGTCTCACTTCTTTCCGATTTCGAGCCGATCCATTTTATTACCAGCGGCACAGGTAATAACATCAGCCACGCATTCTCACTCTCTTCTCTCTCACACACGTCTCATTCGCTCCGGTTAAATAGTGCTTGTATTGCGCATTATTTTAGTCATTCCTGCATGTTTCGCGCTTATACTAAACGCGCGCGCGCCACCACTGATCTGTATTAGTGGAGCGCACAATCCGCGCTTAGTCTCAAACAGTTTGTGAGCCACAAATACCAAAATGAGTGTCTAACTGCGCTAAAACGTTCAAATACATACAAAATAATGTCAAAATGCCCGTTTTGGCGAGTATCCAGTTAAACACAGTCAGTTTTGGAACGTTAAATAGTTGAGAAAGAGAACGCATGTTGTGTAACAGTATATTGGATCCGTGGATAAACTTTTAAAGGGACCGCTGTCCAATATTCCTGCTGCTGTCTGTCATTTTAATCAAAGAACAAAAGACAAAGAAAATCATTTTCTGTTCTTGACTGAATACGTTTTATAATTTTAATGGTAAGCATTATTCTGTATTTAATTTTTACAATGAAGAAAACAGAAATTAAAGGGGTCATATGATTCTTTTTTAAAGATCATTATTTTGTGTATTTGGTGTAACAGAATATGTTGACATGCTTTAATGTTCAAAAAACACAATTATTTTTCAAATACTGTACATTATGTGTAGGTCCTCTCTGCCCCGCCTCTCTCAAACGCTTCGTTTGCTACAAAGTCCCTCCTTCCGACAATCCAGTCTGCTCTGATTGGCCAGTTGACCCAGTGCATTGTGATTGGCCGACCACCGCAAGCACTCGTCGGAAAATGTAACGCCCCTTACCATAATAAAAAGCTTCATCTTTCAAAATAAATGTAAAAACAGAGCCCGAAAGGGGAACAGAGTCGCGTGACATACACAGTGATGAAGCTGGTATGTGTTGCAGTACACAAGCCACGGTTAAGACAGCTGACTCCACCCTTTGATGACGCTCGTCTCTCTCTCTCCTCACACACACCTGAGCACACACACACACACACACACACACGATTCGCAAAACTCTGCATTTGAACAGTCAATTGCAAATACTTAAACTAATAAACAGTAGCTGATTCAGAAGCGCCATTTTGTCATAGCAAAGTCAGAATTACCTCTCCTAAGTTCACGAACGTCTCCATAAATGCTGCGTCTGTTGTAGCTAATCTAAAGAGCCTAAATGCTTCTACTATCGGACGGCCGCAATAAAGTCCTTTTGCTTTCGCCTAGAAACAACACAGCGTCTCCCTGACATGGCTGTTTCAGCACTAACTGCGGTTACTGAAACCACTTTTTTTCTTTTTTTGCGTGCACATTTGGGCGGCGTTATGCAAATCTTCCGACATTGTGATGTAGATATGTGGGGGCTTGTTAGAACGAGACGTTTTAGGGGGGCGTGGCCGAGTCTTAACTTTGATAAAGAATATCTCTTGTTTTGAGACTTTAGTCTTTGCAACTTTACGGATTTTCTTTATGCACCAAGAGCTTGCAACCTCCAAAGAGAAAGGAAAACTTGAAATCGCATCATATAACCCCTTTAAGTAATCAAATGTATCAATACACTGGAGTGTTTTTTACATTGATTACTTTAATTTCTGTATTATTTCTTAACTGAATAAAAACTTACTTAACCTAAAAAACTTGGTTTCATAGCTCTCTTTATTCTATTGCGTTTATTTGTGCTGTTGTTTGCCATTTTTGTTTATTTGTTCTTATTTTATTACTGACTTTTTAACTTTTTATGAAAATAAAACTTTGCATTAAAGAAAAGTAGTTTTTTGTTTGTAAATGCTGTCAATTATAGTTCTTAGAAAGAAAATTGGAATTGGCAAAAATTGGTATCGGCAGATCACACTAACAAAAAAATCAGAAATTGGAATTGGCCAAGAAAATTGCAATCGTTGCATCTCTAATTTTAAGATTTTTCATGTAACATGAAACAGAATGTGAAAAGACTCTTAAAAATCAAAAATGTCACAATATTAAAACAAAAATGCCGTAATAATAAAAAATACACATCAATGTTTCTTCATAAATGTAGCATAATGGAAAAGTTACAATCAATAAATTGGGTGTGCAATAATTTATGTAACAGAAAAAACCTAAATACCACATATATGTGACTCTGACGCACAAAACCAGTTGTAAGGTAAAATTAAGATTTATACAGTATCTTAAAGCGGAAATAAATAAGCTTCCCGTTGATGTATGGTTTGTTAGGAATAGGACAATATTTGGCCGAGATACAAAAAATCTGAAAATCTGCAATCTGAGGGTGCAAAAAATCAAAATACTGAGAAAATCGACCTTTAAAGTTGTCCAGATGAAGTTCTTAGCCATGCATATTACTGATCAAAAATTAAGTTTTTATATATTTGCAGTAGGAAATTTACAAAATATCTTTTATGGAACATGATCTTTATTTAATATCATAATGATTTTTGGCATAAAGAAAAATCGATAATTTTGGCCCATACAATGTATCTTTGGCTATTGCTACAAATACCCAGAGCACTTAAGACTGGTTTTGTGGTCCAGTCACATATATGCCTTAAAAATGGAAAATGACATGAAATATGCTTTGAAATGAAAATGGTCACTTTCTCATATCACACAAAAATATGCATTTCACGCCTTATTTATGCATACATTTAATTGTATTTTGCCATTTATTTATTGCATTCCATGACTTATATAATATTTATTTATTTAATTAGTCTGTCATACCTCTCCATAGTTTACCTTTAAAACTCTGTTGAAATGACAAGGGAATCATCAGTGACTCATTCACCGAAGCACTTCCTCCACAGCATTTACATCTTCTATTTCTTTCTTGTTGCTGGTCACGTCCTTCACACCGCAGGTTTTGTAAGCTTCGACAACCCGGCGAGCGCTCAGGCTGCCATCCAGGCCATGAACGGCTTTCAGATCGGCATGAAGAGGCTTAAAGTTCAGCTGAAGAGGCCTAAAGACGCCAACCGCCCATACTGAGCCGAACAGGTGAGGAAAGCGAGTGCCTCTTCATTAAATCTCTCAGTATTATGCTTTGTGAGCAGTTCTAAACTAACCAGTCTAGCCTGTTTTGACTTATTAAACTTGTTACCACTGACCTAATGATGTATAATTAAATACTGTAACCTAAAGCGTAACTTATCAGCATTAGAAGCCGAAAGAAAAAAAAAAACACTCATTAATTTTTACTTTTATTTATTGTTTTTGTGCTGTGTCATTGTTCACCAAAAAAAACAACAAAAAAAACAATCATACATACAAACACAACCTCATCCACACCAAGGCTGCCCCGTCCAATCATAACTCGTGCGGAGACCACGTCGCTATGGCTACGGTGGCCTAGCATCCAATAAAGCTCCCCCTTCCTCCCACAGCGTTGGTTTGTAAGTTGATTGGCCTGTGTTGGTTGCTGTGGAGATATTCCTGCCTGTGATGGTTGCCATTAGCAGTTTTGTTTTTTGGCCCTTTGTCATGTATCCTCCATGCTGAGAGTGCATGGCGGGTTACCGTGGTGACTATGGACTGTGTTTGGTGCGTTGTGACTCTCTCTCTCTTTTTGTTTTATAAATACTGATCAATAACTGACACTAATCTTTGATTTTCTCCTAACGTAACTCCGGTAGCTAATGGAGTTACTCAAACTCAATTGATCCTATTGAACTCTAATCAACCAGCTCAATGTGCTGCTTTTGGGTGGATTTTGTTTTTGATCAGTCTCCTCTGTGTTTTGTTTGGTCATGACTCTTATTTCTTATACAAAATACTCCCATATGTAGTCTGGTGGTGTTATAGTTGCTGTGAATGTGGGGTGGGGGGTCTCAGTGTGGTTGTATTTGATTCCGAGAGCGTTTGTGCTAGTGGATATGCTGTTTCGTGCCAACGAGTGAGCTTGTGTACGTGCTTGCGTGAATGAGGCGAACGATCCGTGCGTTTGAGCGTGAGAGCGAACGAGAGGTAGGGAACTTCATTCATTATATCTCTCAAACCTCTCACGCTGAGGTTTGAGGTGACACTTTGTGGTTGTTATGGTGAAACGAGTGACGCATTGTGCCGACCAAAGAACAGCATTCCTCTGTAGGAATTCTGGGTTATAATAGAAAACCTATACTTGCTCATTTATATTCAGTCATTCGTATGAGCACTCAAAAAAGACGCAGTTAAGTCCCCAGCTGAACACAATACAGCCCAGAATTCCTATGGTGCATGTTGGAAATTTGTTTGCCTGCCAGAAATGTTTCCCCACTCTAAACGATCACTAACACAGAAACACACACTTGCATAAAAACCCCATTCACTGATTCGCATTGTAGGTTGCATGTAAGTATAGAATGGTAAGCATTAGGCTACGTCCACATTAATATGGATTTAATACGTTTCAAATGCTCTGTCCACACTAGCATTTTTAAGCGTTTTTCAAAAGTTGCTCACCTAAAAAATGCTTAAATTCCCTTGCTGTGCTCACGTAAAACACCATAAACTCTTACTAAGACCAGACATAATAAAGTTATTCTAGCACTGTCATTTTAGTAGTAAATAGGGGCTTTCGCACCAGAGGAACCTTTTCATAGTTTCTAGAACTGTTGGCGGAAGTTCCCGCTTTTTGGCATGTTCACACCGCAGGAACTAGAAACGTATTTGGTTCTAGGAACTGCGTTTGGGGGAACTAAATTAGCTCCTAAAACAGTTCTATAGGAACTAACATGTGACGTAAGTGTACACTGATTGACCAAAAGCATACGAAGCACTGGCTTCCCGGCATTTTTTTAAAAGCCACGTAAAAATATTTACTCCACGAACATGGAAAACAGCGACAACGGCTTTAACCTGTTGTCTGCAGCATTGTGTTTTTCTCAGCCTCCATGATATGTAAGACTGCAAGTTGTCATTGGAGATTTTGCTCTTTCAGTTGTAGGGCTGCAGGCCGGGCACATCTGGTCTCATCCACGAGGACCCTTGTGCGAGAAAGCAGCAACTTCCACCAACAAAAAAGCCAATAAAATTTAAAAAGAAGGGGGGGGGGGGGGGGGGGGGGGGGGGGTGAGGGGGGGTGGGGGGTGGGTGGGGGGGGGGTGGGGGGGGTGGGTGGGGGGGGGGGGGGGGGTGGGTTGGGGGGGGACGTATTGAGCAATATCTGCATTATTTGAATGATTTTTTTTGCTAATTAATTTGAAACCCAGAAGCCACTGTAAGGCACTACCTGCTGACGATAAAGCATAATCAACAGACCCAAGCTCAAAGCAATATCATTTTACTGATCATTCAATATTTTCAGACACTTGGGACCAGCTGTACTGTGTATTGATGGCTACCCTGCTGGAAAAATAAGGTTATACCAGCTGACACGCTACCAGGTCAACCTCTGCCCCACCAGGTAATCCAGCTGACCATACATCTTGACAAGGACAGACCAGCTAATAATCTCTCTGGACCAGCTAGAGCCCATGTAGAACCAGTATAGAACCAGCTAAAGACAATAAGCAATATTTGCTGGATACTGATCCTGGTTTTTCCAGCAGGGAATCCATGCAATACACAATATAATTTAATCTGTAGTTTTCTTTTGGGTCAGGTGTACACTGGTAGCTATCCTTGAAAAACCAGGTCATACCATTCTAAGGTGGACAGGGTGGTTCATACAAAATGGTAGCTGGATTGTTGTTGGTAGAGGGAGGTCTACCAAGTTGATCACCAGGACCACAAACTGGTAGTACAGCTAACTAACCACCTAGACCAGCTCATAACAAAAAATTAGAAGTTTGGTCCAGCTAGAAGCCATGCAAGTGGCGTTAACCTACAGTAAGATGGTCTTATATTGATTTTTCCTACAGTAGACACATGCAATACTGTAGAATTTAACTTGGAATCAACCGTAGAGGTGATCTACAGTACCAGCTCTAACCAGATGGTCTGCCATGTCAGCTTTGGCTCCACTAACTGAGAGAACAGCAGATCAACCATCTAGACCAGGTAATGACTATAAATGACAGGTTTTAGACCAGACCTACTTTTAAATCAGCCATGGCTCCTAAGCTAGCTTTTACAGTGAACCTCTGCACAATGCAATGT
>JADLZN010005439.1:0-25172 GCA_018155175.1 Sinocyclocheilus anophthalmus
GACTCTGGATGATCAGTTGTGATGTGACGTGACTCTGGATGATCAGTTGCGGTGTGACGAAGCTCTGGCAGATCAGCTGAGACATGACGAGACTCTAGAAGATCAGCTGAGACATGACGAGACTCTGGAAGATCAGCTGTGGCGTGATGAGGCTCTGGAAAATCAGGTGAGACGTGACTGGATTTATGAGGAGCAGCTGTGACTTGACTTGATTCCTGACGCTCAACCGTGACTTGACTTGACTTACGAAGATTAACTATGACTTGACTCATGAAGATCAACTGTGATTTGACTTGACTCAGAATGCTCAGCGATGACTTGACTCATGATGATCATCCGTGACTTGACTTGATTTACGAAGTTCAACTATGACTTGTCTTGACTCATGAAGATAAACTGTGACTTGACTTGCCTCATGATGATCAGTTGTGAGTTGACTTGACTCAGGATGATCAGCGATGACTTGACTTGACTCATGAAGGGCAGCAGTGACATGACGGAGCGTTCTAGTCGCCGCCATTTTGTGAACAGTCTCCGCCATTATGTGAGCGTGCTCCGGTGTAGCCGCCATTTCACGAACAGGTTGAATCACCGGAGTAGCGATCAGTACACTTGAATGTCCCTGAACTTGTGGCTGACAAAATCTCACAGTCACCATTACCGGCGCGGACGCGATGTTGCGTTCCTCCTCCGCGACACCCACAATGAATAGAGAGCCAACAGTCAACAAAGCATAATCCAGAAACTGGCTGAGTGACGAATGCGGACCCTCGCTTCTAAGCTTTGACTGAAGAGGTTGATTCACGCCATCACAAAAAAAACTCTTAAAATAATGTCCGGTAAATCCGAGTAGTGAGCAATGGCAACAAACTCTCGAATATAAGTCTCCAAAGATTGTGTATCTTGTTTAAGGGCTAATAAAATCCTTGCGGTGTCCATACCTGGCCCATGTCCACTTGAACAGCTGCTGGATCCTTGTGTGGCCGAGTATTCTGTTACGGGACGAAAGAGATGTGAGACGTGCTGATCCATTTGCAAGCTTTATTTAGAAGACGTGGTCAGAAACAGGCATGGCTCAGACAATGGCAAACTGGTATGTAGAAGACAAGGCAAGAGCAGTCCGGTAAACAAGCGAGGGTCAGTCGACGGCGAACGTAATCCAACAGGGCGAGACTAGAGGGATAATCCAGGTACAAGGCAAAGGTCCAGGCAGGGGCAAACAGTATCTGAACAGGGCAAGACGAGAGGGGTAATCCGAGATACACAGACAATGATCAGAACATGAGAAAACAGACAAGGCATGACTCAGATAAGGCTAGGAAAACTAAAGCAGGCTCCGTAAGGTAGCTAATACGCTAAACAATACTCAGCGTTGAATGGTGGTGTGAGACTGATTTATATAGTGTGTGTTATTGGTAGCAGCTGTGTGTGATTGGTTTCAGGTGAGTTTGTGATTAGTGCAATGGAGCATGGGAAATGTAGTCCAGGGTGATGTGTAACAGTCTGTGTGGTGTGAGAGTCAATATAATGGGAGGGCGACCTCTGATGGCAAGCGGACGGAAGTTCATGGACAGGATTCGTGACATGTATACCACAAACATTATGACACATTTTATAAAAACTTGCTGACAGTAATTTATATATAAAAGACATGGAACAAACTGGACAATGATGTAATCTGCAGAATTGACACTTCAATTATGAGACTACAGTGTTTCCCATACATTGAGTGCGGGTGTTTTTATATCACTGTATTTCTGAAGGAAACCGACTGTCTTCAGAAAATTGGATGTCATTTTCAATTAATCTTGCACGTAATGTCTGATAAATCAGTTTTTTTTTTAGCGTAGTGCTGCTTTGTGTACAGCCCTTACCGGGGAAACCTCTATTTCTCCCGCTCTACAAGCGCCTCCTGCTGGCAGAAAATTAGTTTGCATATATGCCGCCTGGGAAACACTGGACTATGGTATACATAAATTCAACTGTATAACAGTTTCACTGCAATTCATGTTATGTTAGAATGAAATAACAATAAAAATAATACATTCGCACTTATCTGTACATAGTAAATGCAGTTATTTTAAGCGGTTGCTGACATCCTATCTAAAACATGATTTAGCCAAAAAAAAAAACAACAACAACAATAATGTTACCAATCTAATATGTCTTGCAATATCCGTGCATGCAAAGGTTCTGCGTGATCCTCTTGTTCAATATTCTCTGGGTCTGAATCCGGCTCAAATTGATATGGCAATATTGACGCCATCCTTGACTAAACTGGAGCAGACGGAACTTGCTGCTTTGGCAAGGGGTGGGGCAGTACTGAAACACCGTCTAAGCTGTTCGCCAATCACAACGCACTGGGACAGCTAACCAATCACATCACATTTCGTTTTTCGGAAGGCGGGCCTTCATCAAACCCGGAACTAATCGAGCCGTTTGTGCCAGGATGGGGAGAAAGGTATTGTAATAATGTAAATTATGTAAATGTGTTTTTCGAACCACCAAGCATGAGAGCATGTTCTAGTACACCCCCAAAACAAATTCAAGACATTGTAAAAGAGCATAATAGGACCCCTTTAAGATGTTCCACATTGCTAGTGCTTGGATAAAGTTCTCTAGTGTCTTGCCACCTTCCTCTGTACTAATATATTTATTATTTAAAAATAAATATCCCTTTAACGGCCTGCTCGACCAAATGGTTGAGCACATTTTGAGTCACTATATTTTATTGAGAGGAGTACCTAACTTAACTCAAGCTGATTGAGCCATCTCTACCATCTGGTTGAGGTATGTTATGCCCAAAAAATCCACTAGATGTCAGAGTGTCAATCAGCACTTGTCACAACACTTTTTCTAACATGGATGTCAGAAACAAAGAAGTCACTCCTGCTATGTGAACTGTTCTTGGTGAAATTTTGCAAGGTAACCATATTTTTTTGACATATTATTTGACATATCACTGTAAGAGCCCTAACTTTACAAAATTATGTTACTTGGTGCCATGAAAAAACTTTAGTATGTTTTTAATAATTTTTCAAAAACATGCTCAACCAAACGGTTGATTTGTCACTTTATGGTAAACGTAGAAAAGCTAAGCTAATGTTTTCAGATCATTCATTTCTGCAGTCAGAATGGACTATTTGCTGAGAAATATAAACTTCTGATCATTCATAACTATGAATTTGACACAGCTATTGTTATTTCTTCATGAATATACTGAGATCATTTCTTAAGTATGTATTTTTTTTGCCTCTTTTGGATATTTTTTGAAGTAAATATAATGAATTCATAGAATTAATGTGTGGAAATCATAATTATCAGAGGCAATTACTTCTTAAATGACAAATGCTGGTGTACTAACATTACTAAAATTGTAAGAGATTGTTATTTATTTGTTTGTTGTTGTTTTTTACTCTGATGCTGACCTCAGTTATGTTGATGACCCAATGAGGCAGTGTGCGAACTTCGGTCCTGGCGAGCCGCAGCCCTGCAGATTTTTGCCTTCAACCCTAATCAACACACCTTAACAATCTATCAAGGTCTGAACGGTTATTAGGAATACATACCGCAGGTGAGTTTTAATAGGTTAGAATCTGAACTCTGCAGGGCTGCGGCTCTCCAGGACCGGAATTCGCCACCGCTGCAATAGAGCAGTTGTTCTCAAACCTGTCCTGGAGTACCTCCAGCCCTGCACATTTTGTATGTCTCCCTCATCTATCACACCTGATTCAACTCATCAGCTCATTAGTGGAGACTGCAAGACTTGAAGTGGGTGTGTCAGATATAGGGAGATATACAAAATGTGCAGTGCTGGGGGTATTTCATGGAGAGGTTTGAGAACCACTGGAATAGAGGATCCGGATTATCACCCCGTCCGAGAAGAGGTAGCTGGTGACAGTTCTTTTGAGTCCTGGATGAAGATGATGCTCCCTCAACAAGCACATCCTCCACAAAGCTTCCATGTAAGAAAAGAAAAAAAGGAAAACACACTCTAAAAACTGTTTCCTTGAAGGAGCCAGAGGTTACCTACACTACACAGCATTGCTGGTTTACAAAGAAAAAAAGAATCCTGTTGCACTACCAGACTTGATGGTGTGTTTCTTGAATAATAAAAGCCTAAAATGCCATTATATTACTACCTTTTGCTATTTTTTTTTTTAGTTTTTGAATGCAGAAAGAATGTAATGTCTTTGGTTTTGTTACTTTGTTATTTGTGTTATTTATTTTAGTTTATTGTTAAAAAACAAGAAAACATATAATTTCCTGTGTTAAAATGAAAACCTGAAATATTTTATGGCATACTTCAATAAATAAAGGAGATTCAATATACAAAACCATTTTATTTTATTTTGATTATGTTTTTAAATAAATTAGTATTATAGTTCATATTTTCTGATTTTCATGGTATGTGTATGAATTCCGGTATTTTTACCATAAAGTGACATATCAACCATTTGGTAGAGGCCGATATTTAAAAAATGATGGGATGTGCTAAAGAAGCATCAATGAGGGTGGGTAACTAGCGGGGGGGGGGGGGGCCTAATGAGATAAAGAAATGCAAACACAAACATTTTGGCATGCCTTTTTCTTGGTGGGGCAGCTAAAGGGATATTTCAGTTTACTTGATTTTCATTTTATTTGGTTTAGCATTTAATTTAGATTACAGTTAGATTATTTCAATATATTAATAATGTATTTAAATAATTTTATATAATCCTGTTGCCCCCCTGGTTGAGAACCACTGACTTAGAGCCTAAACAGATCTTTCTCTCAATAATCACAGTTTAACAGAGACTTAAAATTACCAGTAGTGGAGGTAACGAATTACAACTACTCACGTTACTGTAATTGAGTAGTTTTTTCGGGTACTTGTACTTTTTTTAGTATATTTTTAAAGCTGTACTTTTAATTGTACTTAAGTACAAATTAAGCAAAATAATCCACTTCGTTACTTTTAAATCATAGTTTGTTACTGAGTACGCCCACAATTTGAATTGATATTCAAACCTTTGACTGCACTTCAGTAGCCAATAAAGATATCCGATCGTGAACGGACCAATAAAAGCCCTGGACCCGTATGTATAAAACTTCTCAGAAATGCTCTTAAGAATAGTCTTAAGCTTTGACTTAAGTGTCAAAAAATTCTTAGTAAAAAGTAGGACTTTTCTAAGAGTAGGAGACTTTTATAAAGAAGCTAAAAGCAGCTTTCAGTAAAGTCTAAGACTGATTGAGATGCACCAAGTGTTGTGAACTAAAGACTACAATGATGTCAACACAAAATGGCTGACCTCAACCTCTGAATCAGCCAATAGTGAGCCTGCTCATGTAAAGTCACAGCAGCACAACACCAATCATTTAATGTAACTACAATAAAATAATTTAATTAAGACACTGAAATATTTTAATATTAAAAAAAAAATTTTTATGCTTTGCATTGTGCAAAATTATCACAAATTATTACTGATGCTTCATTTTCTATTGGTCTCCTCGTTTACAGTTGGAGCAATGATGTGAACATGAGTTCAATCAGTGGCTCCAACAACTCCATGAAAACCCACAATCCTCATAAAAGTGGCTTGTTTTTGCAATATGGTTTGGCGGTCAGTTGGAAAGTTAATTAATTGCCTTATAGTAGTGGCCAAAAGTGAGGTCCGGCCTAGGAAATTTCACCCTTAATTAAAAAAAATAAATAAATGAATGTTCAAGATTTTGTAAGCATATTGCATAGTTGCTTAGAGTCAGTTGTTTTATTTGTGACAATAATGCAGTGAAACATGCCAAATTGTGTAGTCATAATTTTTGGCATGCTGTCATACAAAGAAATTATGAACATACAAAAACAAGATGACCAATGAAATATTAACAACTTATTTTGTAGTCAGTGTGCCAGTTTAGTGATTTTTGTCTCTTCCGCATCCCTTTAGAGACTTTTTTCAAAAGCCTAGCAACAAAATCAGTTTCTTGGACAAACCTTATGTATATTCCGAGACTCTCCCATGACATCATAAAGGTGAGTTCACTGATCTATATAAATATAAATATAGATCAGTGAACTCACCTTTATGAGGTCATCTAGCAACATTAAGTGACCCGTTTTAGCTACTTTCGATTATAAGTAGTTGGCAACACTGGTCAGTGTTTTTTTCCCCTTGTATTTGAGTGGTTTAAGTGAAATGTGGGGTCATTAAAAAATTAAAAATCCACACATCACTTTTGGCCACCGTTGTGTTTGGTGGGGTTAGTGCCACAATATGTAAGACCCTGCTTACTGTGTCATCACCGGTGCATTGCTGCATTTTCCAATTTCACAGCCAAAAAAATGTAATTACTACATTTCTGCAGTTAGAGCATTGACTTGTTAAGTGGAAGAGGTTATTAAATTTCTTACTTTGTCAGTTACAAAAAAAAAAAAGAAAAGACTTTTTGATCTTGACAATCAAGTTTGTATTGTTTTATCAACTCCATATCATCATATAACTCCAATATGTCATATCTTCTCTGGAAAGTGTTTGTTTCCTCCTCTGTGCTGCCATCTTGTTACTCTCTAACTAGGTTAGGAGACCTCTTCACCTCTCTTAAATAATTTAGGAGCCGAGACCTCTTTTAACACTTAGGAACCTTTATGAATCACTCTTATTCTTAAGTCTAGGAATAAGAGTAAAATTACATAATTCTTAGAATTTTGACACACTTAGGACTAAAATTTTATTCTGAGCGGCTTTATACATACGGCCCCAGATATCTGAACCGGGAAAAGCCGCCGCTGCAGTACGTGAAGTGCTGACCAGACAGTGAGGGAGCTCAGCGACAGCGTAATTTATGGACTTAAAGTTTGGAGAAACAAACTACATGGTAGTGTTATCATAAATATCTATATTTTGATACCGATACTGAAATATCTGACACGGTTCCATTACTTATTTTCCACAGTATCTACCGTATATACACCGATACAAGCTGCGTCTCTCTCTCTCCTCTCCGACAGTGAGTTTGACACGCATCCACCTCCTGTCGATTACAGAGTCTGAATGTCTGCGCGGGGATTGCAGGTATTCCACATAATTTTAATCATTCAAATGTGGCGAGCGCTTTATTGTAACATGAGAACACATTCATGCAATCGCAGAAAACTGGATGCGAGCTCTCAAATAGGCCTAACTTACACAAATGAACTGCCTGTCCTCTCACTCCGATATTGCTTGTGCGCACTCAGACTGTGTGCAATCACGATCTCTCTATGCTTTTTTAAAGTAGAAATTATTTCACTTTGCTCCTGGATTAAACTTTGTCAAAAGTTATCAGAATAGATCCCGCCTGACCGATGAAAATCCTAGTGGAAATTTTATTGGCTTTAAGTGAAATGCACCAGAAAGGACTTTCAACAATCAAAGATGGAACTTTAATTTCTTTACAATGTAAGTTTATGCTAGAAATGTTTTGGAATGGGATATTTGTCTGATTTGTACATATAAATATTCTAGTCTGCCTAACTGCATCACTACATTGTACAGTCATTACAGGTCAAAGCCATCTGATGTTCCATTTATCTAAATAAACAACATATATGGCTCTTAAATCACTGCCTATAAAAATTCAGTGTTGTCATATTTCAAATACCTCAAACTGAATTGAGGTAATTTGTTCTATAATTGTATTACTGACTGTGTACTTGTCTTTTTTTTTTTCCAAATTAATTTTGAAGTCAAATTTGAAAACAAGCTTCCGTAAGCTTTTGCAATAAAGTTACCCTATTTTAAAGACACAAATACACAGAATGAGCAAATGTTTAAGATTGAGATTTTTGTAATGGTAATTGATCAATATTTATATGTAGCCTATGTAAATAAAAGCCTATATTAAAAATTATTCACCATATAAAGGGAATGTGTCTTTTTAGAAGACTTGGATTAAACCAATTTCAAAGCTTGAAATAATGATTGCCTTGAAAAATATGGATGGACAAAATTTTTTTTTTAAATATATATATGGCAGTATACAGTATGGTGGTTTTGCCAGCTAGTCGTCAAGAAATCAAAAATGACCCTACTTACTTTTTAGTGCACATTACTAGTCTTGTGGTGAACAATTAAACCGTGCAAGTCAATACACTGAAAAAAATTGTCTGCCGTCATAATCTTTAAGAAAAAACTGAAAATTGGCTTCCGCTCTGAAATGGCGTTCTCGCTCTGATGACGTCAGTTTGACGGCTTTGGGAGAATCTTCTTGTTAATTCATGACGTAAGGACTGCTGTTTCCGGGTCCATGCCTCTACTTATTTCACTTGAGAATACTATCTCGACAGCCATTTATGAGCATTATTTAATTAATAATACATATTTAAGCTAAGCATTTAAAAAATTGCTGTGCACACTACAGTCTCCGTGTTCACAGTGTCTCAGACACTAATATTTTAGCTGAATCACTGTCAGGCTATCTGGGATTTCAGTATGAAGATAAAGGTTAGGGTTATAATTTTTCAGTATTACATGACTTTGTGGGTGTATATTAGCACAGTTTGTTGTTTTTTGGGGGGCATCTGGCAGAGCGTTAGGACCCAGAAGTGGTGAAGCGTGATGTCAGACTTAAGCAGATATTCTTAACCGCTCCTATCCAACCGTGAATCTGCTATGAGCAAGAGGTGGAGAGGAGGTGCACCACAATAAAACCCCGCCCTTTATTCAAGATTCCGTTTCACTTGGAAATACATCACAACACTGAAGTCAGTTTAATGTTGATATTTTTCAAGTATTTAAAAAGAAATTCCGTATGCATGGACCACTAATGTACCTTTTTGATCTGTGTCATATTTTTCAGATAATTTTGTTATTTAGGTGGGGTTTTTTTGTGTTTCAAATTTGTATTGTTGCAATTGTCAACATGGTGTGTATTTTGTCTGTTTGATTTTTATTGGTGAATTTGCTATGTTTTGTTTTTTGGTAATTAATTAAATATCGCCTGCTAAAAAGTAACTAGTAATTAGTACTCTGAGTAGTTTTTTGAGAGGAGTACTTTGTACTTTTATTAAAGTACTGTTTTGACACCAGTACTTTTTGTACCAGTACTTGTAATTGAGTATTATTTCAGCAATGTAACAATACTTGTACTTAAAGGGTTAGTTCACCCAAAAATAAAAATTAGGCTGCGTTTTACTCACCCCCGATGCATCCTAGGTGTATATGACTTTCCTCTTTCAGACGAATCCAGTCGGAGTTATATTAAAAATTGTCTTTGATCTTTCAAGCTCTATCACTGCAGTCAGCAGGTGTTGCAGTGCTTCAGACCAAAAGAAGTGAAATAAAAAGCACCCTTCCACAAAAAAAAAAGTGTCTCACACGGCTCCGGGTGTTGAACAAAGGCTTTCTGTAGCGAATCTATGCGTTTTTGTATGGAAAATATCCATATTCAAAACGTAATTATCACTTAAATCTAGCTTGCGCCAACAGTTGTACACAGAAGCAGCTCCTGGAGGATGACGTAAGATGTCGGCGTTGAGTCTCGTGAAAACCAACGTTTGTTTACAGGATCAAAAGAAGCAAAGTTTCCTTACTTTAGCAAAGGAAAACCAGTCTCCTCTTGGCTTATATATCGAAATCCTCCGACATTCTTCTTTACAAATCCTCGTTTTGTACTTCTAATTAGTGACAGCTGTTTTGTTTCGATCTCTCTGCGTGCGTCACTTCTGAGCGGCGCATGCGCAAAGCTGACCTCATACGTCATTCCCCCGGAAATGCTTCTGTTTACAACAGTGAGCGCAAGTAGATTAAAGTGATTATTACGTTTTTAATGATATTGGATATTTTTCTTACAAAAACGCATCGATTCGCTACAGGAGGCCTTTGTTCACCCCCCGGAGCCGTGTGAGACACTTTTTTTTGTGGAAGGGTGCTTTTTATTTCACGTCTTTAGGACAGAAGGAATGCAACACCCGCTGAGTACAACGATAGAGCTTGAAAGATCAAAGACAATTTTTAATATAACTCTACATAAATAGATATAAATATATAAAATATAACTGGCTTCGTCTGAAAGAAGAAAGTCATATACACCTAGGATGCATCGGGGGTGAATAAAACACAGCCTAATTTTTATTTTTGGGTGGACTAACCCTTTAAGTACAAATTTTAAGTACTCTTTCCACCATTGAAAATTACACCTTATGAATTATATTACTGCACTCTGTGGTAGTTTGCACAATTTCTTACAAGTTAGTCATTGTTAGTAAATAACAATCGGTCCCTTTTTAGATTCTCTTTGCCACCTGGAAAATTCTCAGTCCCTCAAAGTGTATAACGGCCGGGAAGCAAGAAAACACACATTCAATGGTATTCTCAATACTTCAACTTTATTCATAGATACAAAGATATTATATAGGCATATGTCGAGGGGAGTTTCAACCCTTTAATCAATGAGGATATAGATGACATACATATAGGATGTTGGCCAAGAATATGTGTTGTATAAAATGGCCACATGTACAGGAAGATATGGACATATTAGGAATAAACTTGGCGAAGGATGCTGAACTATCTTCATAGTTCATCACGAACCCCTTTACCTTGGAGTCCTAGCTTTTGTGTCCTCGTTTGAACATTTGAACCCAGAAAAGCTAATGCATACATGTGCGCATGCGTACCTCGAATATGAGTAAGAGATATTAAAACATAATACAAGAGAGAGAGAACAGATAGAGCAGAACAGATGGAGGAGGGGGGAATCAGAGAGAAAACAACAGTGCTGTACAGGGAGGGCGAGTCAGAGAAGGAGAGAAGAAAAGGAGGGTTAAAACATCTGGAACCAATAAAAAGACAGAGAGTGTTTTCTAACAGTTGCCTGCTTTTGTTTAAAATAAACAATGAATACATAAACACTCGCTGCAGAGTTCCCTAATCCTAAATTCATATCATTCTCATACATAGATACTAATATGGAATATAATCATTCTTTGATACATTTCAACCCATGTGTCCTTTAACAGGTCTACTCATAAAAGCATATTGAGTAGCAACAAGAGTATTCATGGCACGATCAATCAAAAGTCTAATAAACGGAATAATACAACATACAATGAATGAAAGGATTAATAAAATCACTCCAATAGGGATTAACGCATTCACTAGCATTTTCTCTTGATGATGAAGTCGAACAACCATATAATGTTCTTCTAAACTTACTAGAGCACATCTCCCACTTCAGTCCCCTGGGAGAGAAGTATACACTGAATGTCCACAGAGCCAGAACCAGTCTCTTAAAGCTTTGGTTCCCCTTCTATTTGGGACATACATACGGCATCTTGGATCTCCTCCATAAGAACAGAAGAAATCAAAATTTTCTCTTATAGTTTCAATACTCCACCCATAAACAACCACGGTCATTATGGGAAGTGGATTCTTGTTAGCACATTCCTCTATTTTAACTTCTCCTGCATTCAAAAGACAATAATGACAGCATGTAATACTTTTCATTTGGCAATATTGATAAACGCGATCACACTTGCTCAATGGAATTTCACCCAACTTCTGTTCTCCTTCAATTCTTTCTACACAAAATAATGAGTCAGGGATTGAACTCACGATTGTCACTCTTACAAACACCTGGGGTATAAACCATATTGTACCATTCTGGAGTCTGCACAGTCTGCACCTCCATTGTCCAGAAGTCCTCAAAGCAGGAACCAAGCCTGCAACACTAATAAAAGAAATGCATTCCCAATCTTGCGGTGGTGGGGCTTCAACAATTACCCGAGGACCGACCGCACTGTGGGGCATTTTTGTACAGACATAGCAAGACCCCTTTTTCCCTTCGGCCTTTGCCGTATAATTAGCAAATCTCCACCACATATATTCGTGGAATAGACATGGGGTGTATCATCATGCCCAAGCAACGTTTCATTACCTGTACTTATAAAAGTGTGCGTACAAGTAAACAACTGATCAGGAATTGACGGTATATCATTTGTATCATACCCATGGTCACACAACTATCAGGAAGGATGATTGTAGACTCTTGCTTCTCCTCTTCCACACCTCGACTCCTCTCTCAGCTCCTCAAACTCAATCCAGCTCCAGATACGATCACAGATCACCTCCTGTCTCCGGAGCCGCCTTTAGCCTACTTGCATGGATCCACTGTGGCTGGAAATCAGTCAGCACCCCTGTCCGCGTCACAGCGATGACAGTCGCAGGTCCAAGATACTTTGGCTCTCCGAGCTTTGGAGGTTTCAGGCACTTTATCAACACCTGTTGGCCTGGAGCAAAAGAATGAGTCGGCTTCTCTGCAGAAAGAGGAAGAGAGAGAGAAACATCACCATTTATGCTATTTAACGTTTTGACCAGGGAATCCACGTAATCAGCGATGATCACCTCCGTGTCACCTGTAGAGAGATTACCAGCACGACCCTTAACCCACAGGGTGGGGAACAGTCTGCCCATTAGTATTTCAAATGGAAACATCTTTGTTGTCGATGAGGGGGACATTCTTATTTCTGCCAACATTGCAGGTAGTACGTCGAACCAATTTCGGCCTGTCTCCATGCATGCATGCATCATGTAATTCGATCTTTTATCGTTTGATTAAAACGTTCCGCTACAGAACACGACTGGGGATGGTAGGGTATGCTCAGATGCCAGTTAATATCTAGCTCTTTAGCTAACAACTGGGTAACCTTGGAGGCAAACGGTGTACCATTATCGCTTTCTATAACCGTTGGTATACCAAAACGAGGTATAATCTCCTTAGCAAGTACCTTCACTACAGTCTGTGCATTTTCTCTTCCACACGGGAAAGCCTCAGGCCATTTGGAGAAACGGTCCACTATCACAAGCAAATATTTGTGATTTCCACAAGGAGGCATGTGTGTAAAGTCTATTTGTAAATGCTGGAATGGCAGTTCCGGGTGTGTAAGAGAATCATGTTTACTAGCTTTATGTCGATTGGTCTAATAACAACAAAGTATTTTTTCTAACATTTGCTATACAATACGATTGATTAAAATTTTGAATCACTTTCTCTTTTGACACATGTGAGACACCATGATAGTGTTTGCATAGCATAACAATGGTAGAGGCTGGCAGAGCAATCCTGCCCTGCTTATCTCTCAAAATACCTGCTTGATCCGGTTTTGCCTCATTCGCTGCCCAGTGATTTAGATCACTTTGAGTGGGGTTTGCCTGTAATAGTTTAATATCCAAATCATTAGACAACACAAAGGACATCATGGGCACCTCAGTGCCTGCTTTGTCAACATGTGGACTAGATAGGATATCTCTAGCTGCCCATTTAGCTACTTAGTCTGCAAGTCTATTTCCCCTTGCCTCCTCTGACTCTCCTGATGCATGCCCAGTTACTTTTATAACAGCCAATTTTGACGGTAACTGTGCTGCATGAATCAGTTCAGCCACAACACTGTGGTGGGATATGGGTTTTCCTTCTGAAGTCTTAAAATCCATTTCTTCCCACAGTTTGGCAAAATCATGTACAATTCCATGTGCATATTTTGAATCGGTGTATATATTGATACACTGATCTTTTGCCAATTGACAAGCTCTTGTTAACGCAATTAATTCTGCCACTTGTGCTGATTTATATGGCAGATAATAGGCCTCAATGACACAGTCAGGTAATTCAACAAACGAATACCCACACCAGTATTCATTATAATTTGGCTTATAGCATGATCCATCTACCTACCAATGTGTCCCCTCCTCCAGGACAGATGCGGACACATCTGGCCTGCAAGCCGTCGAATTATGAATCCTGGCTAGGCAGTCATGATCGCTGTCCTCAAATTCACCCTGCAATAACAACTTATGCAAACATAAGGTTGGGCCATGAACTACGGAAGTTGGTTTCAATGTTAAATTAGCAGTAGCTAATAATATTGCTTCATAGCCAGAACGTCGTTGAGCAGTCAAATGCTGCGTAGAAATGTTGTGCATAAAAGCTCCTACCTGATGAGAGGTGTGCACTATCAGTGGATGTGACAACACTATACGTTCTGCATCCTGCACCATGATCGCCGCTGCAGCCACTGCGCGCAGACAGGCTGGAAGCCCTCTAGCCACCGAGTCTAAGGTTTTAGACAAATACGCTCACGGGGCGATAAATGCCCCCGTGCTCCTGGGCCAGGATTGCGGCAGCTGTTCCCCCACCTTCGTGCACGTACAAATGAAAGTCAGTTGTATATGTCGGTAGGCCAAGGGCAGGTGGCCTTGTCAAGGATGCTTTCAAATGTCTGAATGCGTGGTCAGTCTCTACTGTCCATGCAATGTCATCAGAGTCCTGCACGGTGGCTGCTCTCAAGATTTTGTCATACATGGAACAGTTCGGCACCCACGCTCTGCAATAGTTCACCAAGCCCAGGAAGCTTTGCATTAGCTTCTTCGTGGAGGGCCGTTTGTACGTAGCAATGGCTTTGATACGATCAGCAGACAGTTTTATTGTACCCTGCAACAATTCATGTCCGATGTAATCCACCCTCCTCTGAACCCACTGAAGCTTTTCTCTTGATGCCTTGAACCCAGCTTCCGCCAGGATGTTGCAGACGATGCTGGAGGCAGCAGCACACTGGTCCGCAGAGGCACCAGTAACGAGGATGTAGTCCGCGTATTGTAGCAGACAGGTATCAAGAGGGAGCTGAGCATCCGCTAATGTTGCGTGCACTACGGCGGCGAACACAGCCGGAGAATCTCAGGCCCTGAGGAAATCTAGACCAGCTAAGTTGAGCATGGTCAAAGGTGAAGGCGAACAGCGGCTGCGAGACAGGATCTACAGGAATGGAAAAGAATGCAGAGCATAGATCAATAACTGTGAAATAGGCATGTGAACTAGGAATAGAATTAAGTATTGTGTGCACATCAGGTACAATAGGAGCCAATGGTTTAATTATGTCATTAATCTTTCTAAGATCCTGTGTCAATCGCCAGGAACAATTCGCTTTTCTTATTGAGGTGATTGGTGTATTGTAGGGTGAGTGAGTCTTGATCAGAATGCCTTGTGCCAGCAAATTTTCTATAATAGGCCGAATCCCATCGATTTTTTCTTTGGAGAGCAGATATTGTAGACTGGTGTGTGTCTGGTCAGAGTAGCCAAGGGCGGACATCTATGAGGCCTGCATCATCCTTATGCTGTCATGAGTCTGGCCCCTGCATTTCTCCCTCTCTCCTCAAGCGGGTGACAATCTCCTGAATTCCATTCCCCAAACCCCATACACCTGTTCACTCATTACACTAATTCCCCAAACTCCACACACCTGTTCAGTCACTCACTCATCACACTCACCCTCAGCTGTGCCCCGTTGTCACTGACTATATCTTCTCCTCTCACTCACCACTCGGCCTGGCTGTATTGTGTATGTAATGGTGTTCGTCGTCCTTAGACCTGTTTTTGTTTTGCCTTGTCGGCCTTTTTGTTAAATAAAGAAGTTTTTACCTGCATTTGGACCCAGATCCTATTTTTCCACCGTTCCCGGTACGGTTCTGTGACAGAATACAGCCAGCAGACATGGGTACAGCAGGGAGGTTTCTTGACGTCTGCCAGGGAGACCGGACCATTGAGGATTACGCCAGGAACTTCATGGGAGTGGCTCGCCAGTCGGCCACGGAGAAAACCTGCCTCATGGTCTAGCCGAGCCCTTCAAGTCCCTGATGCCATACTGGGTCCCCGAGGAGTCGCTGGAGGACTATATCAACCTGGCCCTGCATTTGAGCGGCTCCGCCTTCAGGGTGGAGTTAGCTGCGGAGCCCGCTCACAGTCCTCCCGAAGCGGCAACCCACGGGGCGTCAGAGGCTTCGTCTGCCGCACCCAGTACCTCACGCCCATTCCCGGAGCGTCCCGGGCTGATACGCAGCGTGCAGGAACCCCCGCTGATGTCGGTGCGAGCGCGGGGTTCAGCCCGCAAGGCTCTCAAAGAGGGCGGTGGGCCCGGGAACGGATGTCACGAGGAGGGCGGTTGCCGCGCACGATGTCCCGAGGCGGCGGTGGCCCGCGCACGATGTCCACGACGGGCGGGCGTGTTTGCCCGCGCACGTGTCCCCGAGTGGCTGGCGGTTGAACTGCGGCAAGATGTCCCAGAGGCGGCTGGTGCCGCTCACGATGTACCCGACGGCGGGGGCGGTGCCGATCACGATGTCCCGAGGCGGCAGGTTGCCGCTCACGCCGTCCCCGAGGCGGCGGTGCCGCGCCATGTCCACGCAGGCGGCGGTGCCGCGCACGTGTTAACCGAGGGGCGGCGGTTGCAACCCGCGCACGATGTCACTCGACGGGGCGGTGACAGCGCACGATGTCCCCGAGGAGGCGGTGCCCGCGAACGATGTCCCGAGGCCGGCGGTGCACGCGCCACGATGTCCCGCCAGGCTCGGCCGGTGCACGCGCCCGATTTGTCCCCGAGGCCGGCCCCCCCGGTGCCGCGCACGATGTCCCCGAAGCGGCGGTGCCCGCTCACGATCCTCCCAAGGCAGGCACAGCGAGGTGCACGCATCGTTCCCCCGAAGCGTGAGGTGCCGCCTCAGTTCCCCGAAGCGGCGGTGCAGCTAGAAGTTCCCCCGAAAGCGCGCGTGCCCGCTCTCAGTTCACCCCGAAGCACGGCGGTGGCCCGCATGCATTTCCACCGAAGCCGGCGGTGCACGCTCCCTCGTTCCCCCGAGCGCGGGTGACGCACTCCCACTATAGTTCCCCCAAGGGCGGTCGCCAGCTCTAAGTTCCCCCGAAGCAGGCGGTTGCCGCTCTCACCGTGCCCCGAAGCGGACCCGTGTCCGCATTACCGGTTCGGGAGGGCAGCACCACACGCACCGATGTGGTGGCCGGTGGTTCTGCCCTGGGTGCCCATTCCACCGGCTCTGCCCTGGGTGCCCATTCCACCGGCTCTGCCCCAGGCCCCGGGTACCCCGCCACCACACGGACTTGGGCCCCCCATCCCTCCCCCTAATCCAGCCCCGCTCGGCCGTTCCCCTGGGGGGGGGGGCACTCTGGAATGTCTGGAAGCCATTCCTTAGAGGAGGAGTCCTGTCATGAGTCTGGGCCCTGCAATTCTCCCTCTCTCCTCCAGAGGGCGCCATCTCCAGGACTCCATTCCCCAAACACCTGTTCACTCATTACACTAATTCCCCAAACTCCACACACCTGTTCAGTCACTCACTCATCACACTCACCCTCAGCTGTGCCCCGTTGTCACTGACTATATCTTCTCCTCTCACTCACCACTCGGCCTGGCTGTATTGTGTATGTAATGGTGTTCGTCGTCCTTAGACCTGTTTTTGTTTTGCCTTGTCGGCCTATCTGTTCTAATAAAGAAGTTTTCACCTGCATTTGGACCCAGATCCTATTTTTCCACCGTTCCCGGTACGGTTCTGTGACATATGCTCCGCCCACAAGCGAGGATTGACATCCACCAGTTCCGGTAAGGCTGCAGTTGCAGCCTCACCCTCAGTGGTCGCACTTCCTGTTTCACAGTCAGAGAATAGACAGAAGGAAACAGGAGTTGCAGAGAATTATTCTGAAATGAAATATGAGCACCCAATTTATGCAGCAAATCTCTACCCAAAGGCAAAATGGAGCATCAGGTATTATCGCAAAAGCATGCCATATTAAACCAAGAAGGATTGTCTTTAGAAGTTACCAATAAAGTTGGTGTCATTTCACAACGTACAGAGACACCGGAAATTCCCACTGCTTTTTCCTACAAGCATTAGCGAAGTGTCCCGCAATGCCACAATAATAACAGAATTTCGACCCCTGTTGCCTGATTTGGATGTGCTTTGACAACAGTATTAAGCTGCATCATTGCAGTAAGTTTCCCTCTGGAGGCTTCAAAAGCCCCCGCGGTGGAAAGCTCACGCAGAAGCGTCAACAGAAATATCTGTTATAGTCGAAGTTGTCAAACGAACCAATTGTACGATTTCTTTTTTGCATGTTATTCAAAAACGTATTGAAAAACAAAGGAGAATGTTGATCTAATGGAATGGCAGATTCTTCAGTCCAAGCATGCTTAAATCGATTGAAAAATGCAACAGGATTTTCGCCCGCTTTCTGTTTCGTTTTTGCAGCATGCGACAAATCTTGCTTAGCCGAAGACAATTTCACCAGAAAAGCAGTCAATTGTCTGAAATTCTTTTAGCTTTTCCACATCAGCCCAAACCCATGCCTCATCCTCCTCATCCGAATCAACTATTTACAACGTTCGGAAAGATTTTGGTTGTGACAGATCTAATGGTTTATCACAACCAGCACCTTGACCTTAAAGCACCGTGGCGAGATGGCGGCGCATCCCGTTTAGGAGTCAAAACATCAATCTCTGCAATCAATTATTCCTCTGTAATTTCTGGCGGCAGTGGTTTAGTCAAAATGAAGCGATAATCACGCACAGTCAATTGACTGTACGCGGTTAAAAATGCTTCAATACAGACACATATTGATGCAGACACCATAAAGGATCTGGCAAATCTTTAGCAACCGCGACAGCATCCGACATTGCCAGCGCGGTTATTTTAAACCCGTCTGGAATTTGCACAAATGGGTATAAATCAGTCGCAAAAAGGAGTGACGGGTACAGACGATTAGGGGTTAATTTTTCTTGTTCAGGCTTTGTAACAGTATCATACCGAGGCGGAGCCAAGCTGGGAGAGTCAACATGGGACATTAGAAAAAAAAATTTTTATAGTGTTTTAACACGATGGGCACTGTTAGCCCAATAAGTTTAATTTTTTCCCACACATTATATGATTGTTTCATATAATCATAGTCCCAAGATGGATCACCCCAGCCGTCCTGTACCATCAGTTTGGCTGCCTTCATATCTTTATCTTTGATCGAGCCATCACGAGGAAACGGATCTATTTGTACTTTGCCTTCTGACCAACCAGACAAATTACTCAAATACGGTTCAGTATTAAAACCCTTTATTGTTTCTGTACATCCAATCCCTTTGCAACTCGCCAAGAATAGGTTTGGAGATCACCTGCCCCATCGGAGATCAAAGATGTATCGTCAATTTTAGTGCACTTTTCACAAATATAGAATGTCCAAACAAAACACAAAATAGAGACAGCGGTCTTATATTAACTTTTTTGATATTTTTGGCCAAAAGAAAACTTTCAATTCTGTATTATTCATGAAATCACTTAAAGGTGATTTTGAAACATGAGGTGAAAGAACATTCACGGCAAGAGTGAGCAATTAAAATATTTCACCACTACTCTATTTACTTAGAAATAGATAGGCTAAACGGAAAGATTCCCACTCTTCTTCCCACATCCAAAAAGTGAGGAAAACAGTGATGCCAAACTATGAACAATCAATTGCAAACCGAGAATTAATTCAATTTCTCTTACAGACAGAAGCCAACTAACAACCGTTTATACCGGTGGTTTACCGAAATTCCCGGAAGGACGAGCCCCATTTTAGTAATTAACAATCGGTCCCTTTTTAGATTCTCTTTGCCACCTGGAAAATTATCAGTCCCTCAAAGTGTATAACGGCNCTTATATCTTCTCCTCTCACTCACCACTCGTCCTGGCTGTATTATGTATGTAATGGTGTTCGTCGTCCCTAGACCTGTTTTTGTTTTGACTTGTTGGCCTTTCTGTTTGAATAAAGAAGTTTTCACCTGCATTTGGACCCAGATCCTATTTTTCCACCGTTCCCGGTACGGTTCGGTGACATAAATGCTCCGCCCACAAGCGAGGGTTGACATCCACCATTTCCGGTAAGGCTACAGTTGCAGCCTCAACCTCAGTGGTCGCACTTCCTGTTTCACAGTCAGAGAATAGACAGAAGGAAACATGAGTTGCAGAGAATTATTCTGAAATGTAATATGATCACCCAATTTATGCAGCAAATCTCTATCCAAAAGGCAAAATGGAGCATCAGGTGTTATTGCAAAAGCGTGCATCTTAAACAAAGAGGGATTGTCTTTAGAAGTTACCGGTAAAGTTGTTGTCATTTCACAACGTACAGGGACATCGGAAATTACCACTGCTTTTTCCTGCAAGCGTTCGCGAATTGTCCCGCAATGCCAAAATAATAACATACTTTCGTCCCTGTTGCCTGATTTGGACGTGTTTTGACAACAGTATTAAGCAGCATCATTGCATTAGGTTTCCCTCGGGAGGCTTCAAAAGCCCTCGCGGTGGAAAGTTCACGCAGTCTCCGAGACAAAGCGTCAACATAAATATCTGTTATATTCGAAGTTGTCAAACGAACCAATTGTGCGATTTCTTTTTGCATGTTATTCAAAAACGTATTGACAAACAAAGGAGAATGTTGATCTAATGGAATGGCAGATTCTTCAGTCCAAGCATGCTTAAATCGATTGAAAAATGCAACAGGATTTTCGCCCGCTTTCTGTTTCGTGTTTGCAGCATGCGACAAATCTTGCTTAGTCGAAGACAATTTCACCAGAAAAGCAGTCAGTTGTCTGAAAAATTATTTTAGCTTTTCTACATCAGCCCAAACCCATGCCTCATCCTCATCATCCGAATCAACTGTTTGCAACGTTCGGAAAGATTTTGGTTGTTACAGATCTAATGGTTTATCACCTTTTTGGTAAAGCACCGTGGCAAGATGGCGGCGCATCCCGTTTAGGACTCAAAGCATCAATCTCTGCAATCAACTCTTCCTCTGTAATTTCTCAGTGTTTTAGTCAAAATGAAGCGATAATCACGCCCAGTCAATTGACTGTACGTGGTTAAACGTTTCAATACAGACACAAATTGATGCGGACATCGTAAAGGATCTGGCAAATCTTTAGCAATCGCGACAGCATCCGACATTGCCAGCGGCGTTATTTTAAACCCATCTGGAATCTGCACAAATGGGTATAAATCAGTTGCACTAGGTAGTTGCGGGTACAGACGATTAGGAGTTAATTTTTCTTGTTCAGGCTTTGTAACAGTATCATACCGAGGCGGAGCCGAGCTGGGAGAGTCAACATGGGACATTTGAAAAAAAAATTTTTTTATCAGTCGTTTTAACCTGATCTGGCCTTTTATCCCAATAAGGTTTAATTTTTTTCCACACATTATATGATTGTTTCATATAATCATAGTCCCAAGACGGATCACCCCATCCGTCCTTCACCATCGATTTGGCTGCTTTCATATCTTTATCTTTGAACGAGCCATCACGAGGAAACGGATCTAATTGTACTTTGCCTTCTGACCAACCAGCCAAATTAATCAAATATGGTTCAGTATTAAAACCTTTGTTTTTCCTGTACATCCAATCCCTTGGCAACTCGCCAAGAATAGGTTTGGAGATCTCCTGCCCCATCGGAGATCAAAGATGTCTCGTCAATTTTAGTGCACTTTTCACAATTTATAGAATGGCCAAACAAAACACAAAATAGAGACCGCGGTCTTATATTAACTTTTTGATATTTTGGCCAAAAGAACGCTTTCAATTCTGTATTATTCATGAAATCACTTAAAGGACCGAGAACATTCAAGGCAAGAGTGAGCAATTATAATCTTTCACCACTAATCCATTTTCTTAGAAATAGATAGGCTAAACGGAAAGCTTCCCACTCTTCTTCCCACATCCAAAATGTGAGGAAAACAGATTGATGCCAAATATGACACAATCAAATTGCAAACGAGAATAAATTCAATTTCTCTTACAGACAGGAAGAAAAATAAAACAGTTTCTTACCTGTGTTTTTAAGAAATTCCCGGAAGGACGAGCCCCCATTTGTTAGTAAATAACAATCGGTCCCTTTTTAGATTCTCTTTGCCACCTGGAAAATTCTCAGTCCCTCAAAGTGTATAACGGCCGGGAAGCAAGAAAACACACATTCAATGGTATTCTCAATACTTCAACTTTATTCATAGATACAAGGATATTTTATAGGCATATGTCGAGGGGAGTTTCAACCTTTTAACCAATGAGAATGTATGACATACATATAGGATCTTTGGCCAAGAATATGTGTTTATATAAAATGGTCACATGTACAGGAAGATATGGACATATTAGGAATAAACTTGGCGAAGGATGCTGAACTATCTTCATAGTTCATCACGAACCCCTTTACCTTGGAGTCCTAGCTAACGTCCTCATTTGAACATTTGAACCCAGAATAGCTAATGCATACATGTGCGCATGCGTACCTCGAATATGAGTAAGAGATATTAAAACATAATACAAGAGAGAGAGAACAGATAGAGGAGGGGGGATTCAGAGAGAAACAACAGTGCGCTGTACAGGGAGGGCGAGTGAGAGAAGGAAGAAAAGGAGGGTTAAAACATCTGGAACCAATAAAAAGACAGAGAGTGTTTTCTAACAGTCATCTATTTTTTCCTTTAAAGGTCCCGTGTGTAATATTTAGGCAGATATATTTACAGAAATGCAATATAATATACATAAATATGTTTTCAGTGCTGTATAAAGACCTTAAATAAGAATTGTTGTTTTTATTACCTTAGAATAAGCAATTTCTATCTACAGAAAATGCAGGTCCCCTTACATGGAAGTCGCCATTTTGCAACGCCATGTTTCTACAGTAGCCCTAAATGGACAAACTGCTCTACAGAGCGTGTTTCGCCATTATGTTCTTCTTATTCATTGGTGTTTTTAGAGGCAGCTTGCATTGTCACTACGTTGAATATGCACAAAGAAGAAGACGAAGTAGTAGTAGTAGTAGTTGTCTGGTTTATTAGAAGCAGAGGTCATACCTGCGGTACATACTCTGGTTGTTTGGTTGTTCCTGACTTTGCAAACGGGGAGAAAAACGCCTGCTAAGCACTCGCTGTCAGACTAAATGCATTGAACAGTGTAGCTATTTACCATTAGCTAGCTGCTTCACTACTCTTACCTTGTTCTAACTAGCATGCAAAAAATCTAGCTAAAGTCAGCGAATAAAACACTAACACAATGATGAACAAGTAATATTCGCAATAACATATCAGTTTACTTAATAATTAAGTAAATATAATTTCTTAATTTACCTTTGTAATGAAACATTGCTTGACTGGTTACTCTCTGCAGTCTCAGACAACGACATCTTTGTCATGTGTCGGCCACCATATCTTCTCTATGTGCTTCGAAAGGGAGGGGTGAGCATTTATTGCAATTCGCAACCACACCACTAGATGCCTCTAAAATTTACATACTGCACCTTTAAGAATAGTCATAACTTTAATTGGTTGCATAAAAATGTATATTGGTCTATTTGAACTTGAAAAGTAAGACTGATTACTTCTTTGCTACTGTAACGGCTAGCTGATAAGACATTTACATTTACATTTAGTCATTTAACAGACGCTTTTATCCAAAGACAAGAAAAAAAAAACCCCCCAAAAGTTCTTAAAGGGGTCCTATTATGCTCTTTTACAAAGTCTTGATTTTGTTTTGGGGGTGTACTAGAACATGCTCTCATGCTTGGTGGTTCGAAAAACTTTTTATTTTTCACATAATTTACATTATTAAAATACCTTTCTCCCCAGGCTGGCACAAACAGCTTGATTAGTTCCGGCTTTGATGAAGGTCCGCCTTCCGAAAAACAAAATGTGTTGTGATTGGTTAGCTGTCCCAGTGCGTTGTGATTGGCGAACAGCTTAGACGGTGTTTCAGTACTGCCCCGCCTCTTGCTCTGTCTTTCAACAAAAACAAAGACGTTCGGGCACGGAGGTGAAAAAAACAGCGTTTCAGGCGGTCGGTCGCACACTGGACGAGAAGCGTAGCGTTGCGCCACGGCTTTAAAATTCGAACAAATTATTTTCTATGTGTGTAGGCACACCGGCCGCGCCGTTTGCCGTCTGTCCGCAGCGCCCAATCCCAGTCCTCGCGTACCCCCACTCTGCATGTTTTGCACGTCTCTCTTTTTTAACACACCTGATTCAGATAACTAGCTTGTTAGAAGTGAGCTCCGTGCATGAACTGTGTTCCGATTGACATGGTCCCTACACAGTGTGCATTGCTCCCTACTCCCTGAGCAGGGGAAATCTGTTGAAGTTTACTTCACTTCGGAATATTCATTTACAGATTTGCGCTGCTGCCTGCAGCGTCTTCACACACAGATGAAACTTACTAGAGAAGCGTGAAGTGGAACATAATATACCTCTGTAAATAAATAAAATATAAATTCACGTCTCACTCACTTTAATGCCCTTTGAATGGAACATATAAGCTCCCTTCGAACTGGAATCATGGCGGAATATCCTGTGATGTTCACTTCGCAGGGCACTTACAGTCAAATATAGCAAACGTATGAAGCAATAAGAGAAACACACAAAATGTGCAGAGCGGGGGTACGCGAGGACTGGAAATGAGAACCGCTGTTCTAGACATGCCAAAAATGTGAGGCTACAGCACAGCAGCTCTTCTTCTTCGTCGTCTCGTCTGATGTGCTCACTCAACCAAGCGTTCTAACCACGAGCTCGACCCTCCCCACCCCCCAACCATTCGGATTTCTGTAGGCGGGAATTATTTTTATGATATTCTAATGAGCCACTTTGTGATATCATCAAGCCCGGAAACCAAACGCTGTAGTCCAAATGAGCCGTTTGCTGTAGTTCTTGAAAATGGATTTTTAAAAAACAATATCCTCCCTTGGGAGGGGGGGGGGGGGGGGGGTGTGGGTTCTGGGGTACTTGAGATTTGTAACTTTGTAGATCTTTTTTATGCCCAAACATACACACTACACACTGACTAAAATTTAAAAAGTGAAAAGGCATAATAGGACCCCTTTAAGACATTAGCATTGACTCTAAAATAAAATCTTAACATATAGGCTACATTTATGCAACTGGTCCCTGACTAATGCAAAGCCACTGTACACTACTAAAGAGAAGGTGTTGAAAAAAGTTGCCTGTTTCACAGTCTGTTAATATCTTGTGATATGACTGATTTTATTTTTTTTAAGATACAAACACATTTAGTCTGGTTTTATAAGCATAACTGATTAGCAATGCAACATTTGAGCGACGTGCTAACAAGCTCTTCCTACTTCCTTTCCTCAACCTCTTCCATGGCATTTCAAATCCTGACCTCCAGTATTTTAGTCTTACTTAAATGGTTACCTCCCCCCCAAAATTAAAATTTTGTCATTAATTACTCACCCTCATGTCGTTCCAAACCCGTAAGATCTCCGTTCATCTTCAGAACACAAATTAAGATATTTTTGATGCATTCAGTGAGCTCTCTGACTCTCCCATAGACAGCAATGTAAGTAACACGATCAA
>JADLZN010005440.1:0-47267 GCA_018155175.1 Sinocyclocheilus anophthalmus
AATTTCAATGCCTAATATTTTTCTATTTAATAAAAGGAACAAGATGTAGTGGAGCTTTGTATTAAAATATAATAAACTGAAAAACTTTTGTCTGTCCCCTTAATGGCTAGAGTTTTTTTTATCACATATTTTGTCCTTTTCATGGCATGGCTAGTTCAGTTTTTTTTTTTTATGTAAATGCAAGAAAACTTGCGGATACTCATTTAAAATTCAATGGCATTTTAAAAACATGTTTGAAAAAGTTGGACACTCATTTGTATTCAAAGTAAAAGGAAAATATGTCATTGCTTTTCACTTGATGGTCAAACCACTGGACATTTCTAAAGTACATTTAATCAATTTCATTTCTCGAAAAAACTACAATCATTTAAAAAGAAATGTTTGAAACCAACATGAATACAAAATTAATTGGTGCAAGTCTTCAACTCGATTTTATTTAAGGATTTCTCTTTTTCAAAATCTCGGACATCATTATTTGTCATTGAACTAGTTTTTTGTTGTAAAGATGAACAGGAAAACATTACAAAGACTTTGCTGTCAAATCTATTATTTTACAGACAGACATACATGTCTAATATTTGATCAGGTACTTAATAGTGGCACAACGTATACTGTACATCAAGTATGCATGCTGCATTTGTCCTTTTATCAATCTGAGAAGTGCATGTTATTGATTAAATGTTGTGTCAGCCATCATTCCCAAACAAAGTCATTCTATCACAGAAAAACCAACATTTGCTCAAAGGTAAATTGATTTGAGTTCACGTAACGTTAGGCTAATTAATTTATATATCGATTCAGGTCATAGTAGAGGAGACAGCAACTAAAGTGTACACAGGTTCATTGTGAGTATGCTGTAAAAATACAAAGTTCTGTCATGAAACTCAAATGGCACAGACCGATAGGTTCTAACTCAATCTGCCCATTTAAATCATAGCTGATTGGAGTTTCTTTTTCTTAATCAACATAAACAGCTCAACCACTTGACTAGGTGCTTGCTGTAGCAGTTGCATGTGCCTTCAAAAAACCTCTACCACGCCTTTCTCCAGCTCCAGTCCTTTACAGCTCTGCATGTAATACGGTGGGGAACATTTAGTTTGAAGATTATATATGGTGTTATTTTCAGTATCTGCAGCATATGTTACAGTGCGCAGTACGTAGTTCATACAATGCTCACAGAGCATGCCAGGGGGATGTATTGGCAGTAGCAAGTTTCGGTAGGTGCTCTGCTGCTGCAACAGCAGTGTAGCAGATCTATTCGCCAAGACCAAACACATTAACATTGCCATGCATTGAGTCATTACCATGCTTGAACTCTCAGCTGATGATGTTCACGAGGGCACTGTTTTGAGCAATTTTGGCCGGCAACTTTTTTTTGAGCAATGTGTGCTATTGGCGCCTATTTCCCATTTAGAATGGGTACCACATGTCTATCCTGTATACTTTAGATCGTCGGGCCCTGCGTCTCTCACTGGTTGCCTGTTGATGCACAAACACTCGCCAAATCTTGCTCCGGCAACAGGGCTCAAAAAGGTTGCCCCGTTGGGATCATCATCCTCAAGAGATGTGCTCATGACAGCCTATAAACTTACCTATTGTTGTACCATTTAAATCATGATGATCTAAGATGTACGACTCGCCCCTCAATTAATAAGTTACTGACTATCATGTGTCCTGATAAATAGTTTTAGCTTTGCTTTGACTGCTATGAATAAATATTTTAAAGTTTGTTTTGTGCTTTTGTATCAAGTAGTAGCACAATGCTGTCTTGCGTAACAACAGTATACTTCTTTGACTTATTAATAGAACAGTATGACACAAATAGCTATGGCATGCATGTGCGTAATTGGGCACATTACATGAGTCACATGATGGTATTTTATTGTTGGCCATCTGACGAACCATTTCCATTTATGATTATCTGAAGGCCAATTCACACTGTACCGACAGACACATACCAACACAGAATTACAGTACGTAATTTCTCAGACATTCCAAGACCCGACAAACACCAATTCAACATGTTCAATCGGTGAAAACAAGTGCAGACCAACGGCAACAGATGCCGACAGGGGCAACACAATGATCCAACAAAACCCAATGAGCCTGTCTGTTGCCATTTATCTGTGTCTGTCTGCATGTTCTGCATCTCAGAACATTTTTAGTTCTTGATATCTAATGCATTAGCATAATGAAATAAACCTTGACGTGTTACCATAAAAGAATAGGTTTGACTTGTTAGTCAAATTATTATGTCCAAAAAACAGATGTATCCAAACCATTTCATTCTCCATCCTGTTCTTTACAAACTCTTGTGAATTAAATCAAAACTTTAATTTTAATCACACTGTCCTGGATTCCAACTCAAGTTGTGTGCATATTAGCACCACCGCTCAACTTCACACAAGTGAAGTGTTTAACAGCAGAAGGACGGCCTGTCGGGTCAGACTCACCCTGAAGACGGCGTTGGGCTGCTCATTCAGGTTGACTTTGGTGATAACTCGTCCTGTTTCTGTCTCCACATCAAAGATACTTCCACTGTACGGAGACAGATCCTGATCCACTCTGTAGCGCACTTTACTGGCAGGCGTACCCTGAGGGAGAGACAACACGTTTAGTATCAACACATCCCTAGAGCACATCAACGACCAAAGCTAGTGTAATATATATTAATATATTTAATTCTATGCATCACATTTTTACATAATTCTATTGTTATCACTGCTTCAAGAGGTTTTATTATATATTCTATGACATCAAACCATAAGCATGTGGCGAAGAGTTTTCCAAGCTGCTATTTTCCACACAACAAAAGACAGAAATCAGTGGCTCTCAAGCTCCAAAAAGGCAAATAAAAGCCCTTATTTGCCTTTATTAAGTATATAGCCTAAGTATTTCAATATCTTGTGTGAAGAACACACTGAAATGAGTCATTATTCATTGAAAATGACACATTATATAGGTCTAACAACCTCTGCACTATGTTTGTACTTTCTTCTACACTGGAAGCTCCTGTCATCAAGTCAAATTACTTGTGTGTGTAAACATACTTGGCAAAAAACTCTTTCTGACTTGCGGATGCTGATTCTGGCGTTATTCAGTTTTACATTAACACACCATCAAATGGCACTGAAAGGTACACTCACCATTCAAAAGAGTTCTTTTTTGTGAGAATATAGTATTTTTTAGGCTGCTGACAGTTCAGCTTTGCCTTCACAGGAATAAAATACATTTTTAAAACATATTAACATAGAAAACAATTATTTTAAAATAATAATATTTCACAATTTTTACTACAAATGCAGGCCTTGGAAGCAAAACAGACCATCTTTAAAACTGTCGCTTTTACATCGCAACCTCAAAACTTGACTTTTGCACTCACATTGCATGAACGATGTTTTCTAAGTTTTATAGGTCTCCTATGCTCCTGATCAATTATGTGGGGCGTTTTTTGGCGCTTGGACATGCCCCGCGGGGGGGTTTCGATAAATAGTTGTAGCATAGAACACTGGACATTCTGCAAAACATCTCCATTTGTGTGAATCATACAGGTGGGTGAATCGATGATGACAGAAGTTTTATTTTTGAGTGAACTATCCCCTTAAGGTGTCACTTTTTCTTGAATTAGTGGGTTTGCACTTCTGTCAAAGTCTCTCGCCTCGGGGTGTTTTGTAGAGCTACATAGAGCTCCGTCTGCTGCACCTCATTCTACTGATACTTTACAGCTCTTCCGTCTAGCTGCGTCATAAATGTTTGATGCTTTGTGCTGTGGTAAACATACAAAGTCATTTATACTGCAGTAGAAAGAGACAGAAACAACATCACATTTACATCTCTGACAGCCAAGAAATTAGTTTATAGTTTTTTTTTTTCTTTTAAGTCCATGTCAAAAATTTTCTACGGCTTATTATTTGTCATATTCCCCCCGCCCCCATGTTTTCAAAGCATTATTTAAAGAAGAACTGCATAATTTAACAGCTTCTGTGGCAGGCCATGAAAATAAACAGCACTGTAGTCTGTTTGACGGCAGACGGCATGAACAGGAAAAGCAAAACAGACAGATTTACCTCACCCGACCACGATAATCTCTGTTAAGACGATCACACCACTACGTTTAGGGAAAGTAAAGTTAAATCCGATGACCTGACATTACTGTATAACTATAGCTGCTGTCCTGGTTCTCGTGTAAAACCCAGTCATGATGCCAAATAAGAACAACAAATGCAGGCAAGTTCTGCTAGAATGAATGTACTAGAGAAGTTAAATGCCCACGCAGTAGCATTATCTGATTCTTAGTCATTACAATGCAACACCGCAAAGAAATCTCACTTTTAACAAGCATTTGAAGCACAGATAACCTGACTTTATGCTAATAGTCATAATATTATTATCTCTTGTTATGAAAAGATACAGTAGTCTTGATGCAGTATTATGATGAAAAGAATCATTAAATGCACTAGGTATGCTGTATTATGAAACAATCACCGCTAAAGGCCCTCACAAAACCAACCCTTCATACATACACCGTAATATTTGTGAAATATTATTACAATTTAACGGTTTTCTATTTTTCGATTTTAATGCTAATATGCTGATTTTGAAACATTTCTTATTATTATCAATGCTGAAAACTGCTTTTTAATACTTCTGATGCATTTTTCAAAATTTGCTGCAAGAAAAAAAAATGAAAAGGAATCATTCCCTCTGGGTTAAGCTATTAAATTAGACAGGCCTCGCTCCTGTTAATATGGGATAAAATCAGTTAACTGTTTAATGTCATTTTCAACGGGTGTCAAAGTCAACACTCAAATGTGAGTCAGTCACATTAGCAGGACACATTAAGTTTCTGTCTGGTGATTGTATTCATGCTCTGGCGGTATGATTAATGGCTGCTGGTTGTTCTGCTCTGTAGTGACACTTCAAGGATGGAAGTTCATTACTCATCCCTTTAAATCTTTTCAAATAAAAGGAAGTCAACGCTCAGGACATGAGGTTCAACCAGCATAAAGGCAAAGGAGGAGCTTGCATTACCCAGTGACCTTTGCAGCTGTGCATATAAATACAGTGTCATTATCTAATTTGCTGGTGTGGGCTGGAAACACAGCGCTGCTCGTACTGTAATCATCGGTGTTTGAGCGGCACCCTAATGAGGACGGTCACTTCCTGTCCTTGTCCTGCAGCACACTTTTCCTTTCAAGGCTGCTTCCGAGAAGTGGATTCTCAAAGTGTGAATTATCTGACTTTAATTCCAGTCATGCCTGAGAGAGACAGAGATCGAGCCGCTCCACGTCTCCATGGTGATTCACAACACAACCGGAATGATGAATCTGGTAGTTCAGTGGGGCTTCCAGGGTCATCAAAAAAAAATTCTTCCCAGACATCAAAACAAAAAACGCACAAACACACACATGCACAAAACAGCCTCAAGAAATTCACAAACGCAAGCCACTCATAATAATGAGGCCATCCTCTTATAATTTTTCGCAAACCTTGGCTGCAATCTGCAGACATGTAACCTTGCTAGAATAAAATATGAGCACGCTCTGGGCTGAACAATAAAGATTTCGGTCAAGTCAGTGGATCAGATGAGCCAGGGCTAGCAGAGGCTAACATGAAAACATTTTTCTATTTTTTAGCAACATTTTGAAAGTTATCTTAAATTCAAGGTTGAAATCTAAAGCAGACTTTACAGTTCTTGAAAAAACTGGACAGAATGCGAATGGAACAGAGTGCAGGAGTCTCAAGACACGTTTTAAAACTATTTTATGCTTGACATAGTCTCTTAAAACACAGCATCCATGTTGGCAAACAATACCTGAAACAGTGTTACTAAACCTTCTTGTTAACAGAAATAAAAATAAAAATGAACATTTCAGAAAAAAATAAACGAAACTAATTATTTTTAAGTAGTATTTCTTTACAAGACTTTTTAATATAAATAAAATAACATACATATAAATAACATTATATACAAATAACTACTTTAAAAATTTTAATGAATATTAATTTTTGAAATAAATATTTTATTTATCCAGCTAAAATGCATCTCCATATAGGACACTTGGGATGCAATTTTTTAAACATATGACATGAAGACTCATGTCTTCCTTACATTTATTCAAAGAAGTACATGGAAGACCAAAGTTGTTTTTAAGATAAGTAAAAAAAAATTGGAGTTTTACAAAAACATCTAGAATAACTAGACATTAAACAAAACAAAAACAAAAGGATATCTGTTTTCTGTTCCATTCTGTGCTTTTGTGCTGATTTTGAGGCTTGAACCTTAGTATCATTGATGCGAATTGGATGAAACAAAAAATCACAATACATAGTAAATACATTTTTTTTTTTTTTTTTTTTTGTAATCCGCAGAAGAAAAAATTGAGTTTGAAGTAAATAATTAAATAATTTTTATTTTTTTTAGATGATTTATTCCTTTTTCTCTTAGCATAACAAATATTTTACTGACTTCTAAAGTAACTTTTTTGTTTATTCATTGCTTTACTCTGGCAATATATATAATATTATGATCTTTAATATATCTTTTTTTTCTCTTAATTTCTCACAAATACTGAGATAAAATGCAATTAATAATTTTTTATGGTTTTACTAATTTTATATATATATAAAAGTGGGAAAAAAAAGTATTTAGTCAGACACCAATTGTGCAAGTTCTCCCACTTAACAAGATGAGAGAGGCCTGTAATTTTCATAATAGGTATACCTCAACTATGAGAGACAAAATGAGAAAAACAATCCAGAAAATCACATTGTAGGATTAAAGAATTTATTTGCAAATTATGGTGGAAAATAAGTATCTGGTCAATAACAAAATTTCATCTCAATACTTTGGTATATACCCTTTGTTGGCAATGACAGAGGTCAAACGTTGTCTGTAAGTCTTCACAAGGTTTTCACAAAATGTTGCTGGTATTTTGGCCCATTCCTACATGCAGATCTCCTCTAGAGCAGTAAATGTTTTGGGGCTATCGCTGGGCAACACAGATTTTCAACTACCTCCAAAGATTTTCTATGGGGTTGAAATCTCAAGACTGGCTAGGCCACTCCAGGACCTAGAAATGCTTCTTACGAAGCCACTCCTTCGTTGACCGGGCGGTGTGTTTGGGATCATTGTCATGCTGAAAGACCCAGCCCCGTTTCATCTTCAATGCCATTGCTGATGGAAGGAGGTTTTCACTCAAAATATCAAGATACATGGCCCCAATCATTATTTCGTTTACACGGATCAGTCGTCCTGGTTCCTTTGCAGAAAAACAGCCCCAAAGCAAGATGTTTCCACCCCCATGCTTCACAGAAGGTATGGTGTTCTTTGGATGCAACTCAGCATTCTTTCTCCTCCAAACACGACAAGTTGAGGTTTTACCAAAAAGTTCTATTTTGGTTCCATCTGACCATATGACATTCTCCCAATCATCTTCTGGATCATCCAAATGCTCTCTAACAAACTTCATACGGGCCTGGACATGTACTGGCTTAAACAGGGGGACACGTCTGGCACGGCAGGATTTGAGTCCCTGGCGGCGCAGTGTGTTACTGACGGTAGTTTTTGTTACTTTGGTCCCAGCTCTCTGAAGGTCATTCACTAGGTCCCCCCATGTGGTTCTGGGAATTTTGCTCACAGTTCTTGTGATCATTTGACCCCACGGGGTGAGATCTTGCGTGGAGCCCAGATCGAGGGAGATTATCAGTGGACTTGTATGTCATCCATTTTCTAATAATTGCTCCCACAGTTGATTTCTTCACACCAAGCTGGTTACCTATTGCAGATTCAGTCTTCCCAGCCTGGTGCAGGCCTACAATTTTTTGTTTCTGGTGTCCTTTGACAGCTCTTTGATCTTGGCCATGGTGGAGTTTGGAGTGTGACTGTTTGAGGTTGTGGACAGGTATCTTTTATACTGACAACGAGTTCAAACAAATGCCATTAATACAGGTAACCAGTGGAAGACAGAGGAGCCTCTTAAAGAAGAAGTTCCAGGTCTGTGAGAGCCAGAAATCTTGAAATCTTGTTTGTAGGTGACCAAATACTTAATTCACCGAGGAATTTACCAATTAATTCTTAAAAAAATCCTACAATGTGATATTCTGGATTTTCTTTTCTCATTTTGTCTATCATAGTTGAGGTATAACTATGATGAAAATTACAAGCCTCTCTCATCTTTTTAAGTGGGAGAACTTGCACAATTGGTGGCTGACTAAATACTTTTTTGCCCCACTGTATATATATTTAAAAATTCAATAATTATTTTGTATGTACTTTTTTTTTTGTTTTTACTCTTAGTACGACACATACAGTAGACTATCTTGACTCTTGTCAGCGCTCTTGAAATAAAAAAGAATAAAATAAAACTTCAACTCAAACCCTTCAGAGTCAGGCAGTGTTGTGTCTCTGTCTAGTGAGAGTCCTTCAGGTTAAGCTGTGTGTCAGACTCCCAGCAGCACAAACCTCTCTCTGACACACTCCTGTCCCCTACGGTGATGTAAGCACACAGATTCCTGTTCATACGGAGGGATTCAGAGTCACCTCAAACACCCCTCGGTGTCCTCTCTTACCTGCTGTAAGTGACTCGTCCTGTCATATAAAAACACTTATCGTTATTCACTGAAAATCTTGCCCTCCGGCTCAAACCTCATTCGTATCCACATTTATTTAGATACACTGTGGCATCTTTTGTGTCTGAACTAGAGGTCTGCACAAGCTTTAAAGTGAAGCCCGAATCCGGCCCGAATCCCCCCCAGATCGTCCGACCCAACCCGAGCGGCACAGTTAAATTTAGAACCCGAACCCGACCCGAACCAGAAACCTTAGTGAGCATAAGAGACATCAAAGAATCAAAGTTCTTTCAAAAACATTTGAAAAAACTTACCGACATGATTTTCTGAACAGTAGTGGATATATAAGCCATTTATTTGTGCAATATATGCAATTTTATTAACCCATTGAAGGCCATATTTTAATATGGTGCAGTCGTGGCCAAATGGTTAGAGAGTCTGACTTGTAGCCCAAAGGTGGCAGGTTCGAGTCTGGGTACCGGCAGGGATTGCAGGTGTGGGGAGTGAATGACCGGCACTCTCTTCCACCCTCAATAACACAACTGAGGTGAGACCCTTGAGCAAGGCACCAAACCCCCAACAGTGGGCGCTGCAGTAAAAATGGCTGCCCACTGCTCCGGGTGTGGGATATTATTATGGCTCATATTTTAATATCACTCAATGTTCAACTGAATAAGACGTGGGCTAAAAAGTGGTTCCAGCACCCCTGCTGTTCCTTTGAATGTACCATCACCAGCAGCACCTAAAGCTAATAAATCTGTGACAACTGTAGCAACCACACAGCAAAACATTAAAACACCACCAACATCGCTGTTCATTTTAACACCCACTAATGAAAATGCCATTTCTGAAAACCAATTGAAAACGCTTCCTGTGTATAACAAACCCCTGCTGCGAGCTTTGTTTCCCTTAGAGGAAAGTGGCAGGAACAAAATTGGCCATGGCAGAAAAAAATTGAGGCTGAAAAGCTGTTTGTGAAGTTTGGTCGTTGTAAAAGACAAATTAACACGCATTAAAACTACTTTTAAACACTAACTACATTCAGGCGTCTTTGAAACTTTTGTGACTGTGGTCCAGAGTTACTGACAACCAATAAAGTCTGTTAACAACACATCCACACTGCATATGGAGACCTAGAAACCCACAAAACATCTTTCTGTTTTACAGTCTGTGGATGATAAACATTTACAGGCATTCAGAGCATATCCAGCCCCTGGCTTGCGCTGCCACTCTGGATAAACCAAACCTCAGGCAGCAAATAACCTTGTGTATGTAATTTATAAGGTAATAAGAGATGTGTGTCTTTGCCTTGCATTTCCCTCCAGCTGTAAAAGTTGCAGAAGCATGCTGGGCTGCATTCTAAAGCCCAATAAATATTTCCACTCTCTGATGAAAGCACAAAACATCATTTCCAGATTCACCACGGTGTCAAAATTTCTGTGTCATTGCGTGTAATTTAATTTCAGCGTCATCTAGCGAGCGAGTGAGAGAGAGAGAGAGGCCGGTCTCCAGATGGTAAAAAACATAAAACGGCTCATTCAGATCAATCAAATAAAGATGCAGAGAGAGAGTGACAGCGCAGAACAAACCAATTATCCACAACAGCAGACTAACATGTTAATGGAGGGACATATAAACAGGAAAACTCGCGGGAGACTAAACTCTCATACGCAGTAATACACACTACTGTATAAACAAACTTCAGATGAAGAAATTCAAAAGAGACCAGGGATAAAATCATGCATTCAAATGAATGAATGTACTACTACTAACTAGTCTTAACTCTAGCTAACCTTAAGCTAATGCTGCCAAACTTTTAGTCATACATAACACCTATCCTTGGAAGGGCTATGATTTGCTAGTGCTTACATTGGAATACATTAAAAAAGCATGTCGATGTAAACAAATTTGATTTTACATTACAATAAAATATAAATGTAACATACATTTATAACATACATAAGTACTTTTTATTTCGAACTTTTAATAAAATGTACCTTGCGTTTTAAAATATTTAAATGGTTTTAGTCGTTTTTTGTAATTCTTTAGTATTTAAGAAATAATTAACTATAAGTAATACAAATATCCACATTTATAAAAAAAATTAAACTGATATAATTTAATATAAATAAAATCTAAGAATAATTATTAAATGTAATATAAAATAATCATATTAATACATATTTTTCCTTTTGAAACATTCATTATGTATACAACGTACACATTTTGGGGCAGTGTTTAAAGAAGGTCCGTTATGACCACCACGGCGGCTGCATTTATTTGGTCAAAAAATACAGTAAAAGGTAATATGGTGAACTATGACTACAATTAAATAACTGTTTTCTATTTTGATATATTTTAAAATATATTTTATTCCTTTTTTATTTAGATTTTTAAACGTTTTGAAAGACGTCTCGTATGATCACCAAAGCTGCATTTATTTTACCAAAATACAGTAAAACCTGTAATATTGTGTACCAAAAAAAATTTTATTACAATTTAAAATAACTTTTTTTTACTTTAATATATGTTATATTTACTATATTTTATAATGTTTATTCCCGTGGATCAAAGCTGAATTTTCAGCATCATTACTCAGTCTTCATTGCCACATGATCCTTCAGAAATCATTCAATATGCTGATTGGATGCTAAAGAAAATTTCTTATTAGTAGCGTGTTGAAAATGGTTCTTTTTGTAATAGGATTCTTTGAGTCAAAAGAAGAGCATTTTTTGAATTGAAAAATCTTAAACGTTCAATGGCTTATGTCGCTTGTGATCAATTAAACAATAGAAATTTTTTTTTTTAAATCGTACTGACCCCAAAAAATATTGCATTCAATTGTTCATCTCAAAGCTTTACAGCAGTTACTTGACCTTGAACATGCAGTACTGGCCCCGCATTTCATTTAAGACACATTTCAAATATCTAACTCTAACTAATCCATAAATATTCTTAATACCTTACCATAACAAATCCTCACTAAAACCCTGTGCTTTTATTATTTATTTTAAAATCATATAAACATGGAGTACAAAATATCATTTGAGAATGAGTCCGAGAACTAAGAAGTGTGTTACATTTGGGCTTTGTCTACTTACCGGAGGGTCTTGATCTTCTGCAAGCACAGTTGTGATGACTGTCCCCTTCTCTGCATTTGGAGCCACCATCCCTTTATAAAGTGCCTGTCTGAAGACCGGGGAGAAATCATTCATATCCTGAAAAGAACACAGAGACAGAAACATGGATGAAATATGTATTAATAACACTCATTAAAACAGGACTGAGGTTAGTAGGGCCCGCTGGCAAAGTGATTCCGTTCCGTCTGTTGTCGCCCCTTTAGTGAGGAGTTACATAATGCTAAATAGAGGATTACTCAGCTTATGGACCCTGCTGTCTTTCACTGCTGTCCACTACCACTATCAAAGTGCACTTTACATATTCTTTCAAGGTGTTTTAAAGTCAACATGAAATCAAAATATTACTTCATTAAACACCACGTCTTCCTCTGCACATAATGTAAAATGTAAAAAATTAATAAAGGTTGAATACAAGTTGCACATCGATACAACCTAACCTTTCACTTCAGCATGAGCTCAAGTGGCTGAAACTACAGCAGAGATATGGATCTATATGCAGCGAGCTGCTCTTCACTGAATCGAAGGGACGAAGGCTACGACACACAAAAGATCAAAACAACCCTGTAACTATTCAGAGGGGTCAAGTGTTCTTAGGGGTCTTGACCACAGATGGATATGCCCACACACACAGCCACACTTTGCCTGACAGTCAGGAGAAAAGCATCTTTCCCTGCAAGACCTTCGAAATCTCCCAAAAGCCCAGCTATGATGACTCTACCCTGACATTAATAATATTGCCTTCACCTCAGCTCAAGCATCATTACAATTTGTTACACCATCTCCATTGCAGCAAAACTAACAGGGTGCAAACTTTGCTAAGTTGAAAGTAAAGATCACTGTGTAAAGTAAAGAAACTCAAGATTCAAGGCACATCTGAAGAGAGCAGCAGCACAACCACAACTCACTGCTTTGTTTTTCACATCACAACAAAACAATTGCTGTAAAGATCATTAAAATCTCTGGTGGTTTAATTTAATCTCATAATACATAAATCAATGTGATCTATAAACACACACTTTAGTAAGAAAAAAAATCTTTAAAAAATGTTTTTTAAACCTTAAGTCTGTGCTACATGCTGTCGATCACTTCCATGAATTATTAGGCCAAAAAAGCGTATTACTTGATCTCTAAAACTGTCTAATAATAGAAAATAAAACTGAAATAAGCAGACCCAGGGGTGGCGGGCGGAGGCCCTGCAGAGCACGTCAATCAGAATTTAGGAAACTTCGACAAATGAGATAATTATAAGCACTGTTCCATGAAACCATGTACCAAGTGTGTTCTGTGGCAAACTAAAAGATAGCTTTCCCGCAAAAAATAACTCTAAAAAAACTGATCTAAAACTAAAACAGAACTAAATTAAACCTAAATACTGCTATCAAAAAAATTACAAAAGCACATAAAAATGTAACTTGAATGAAACTAAAAATATAAAAACAAAAGTATATTCAAAATATTAATTAAAAACTATAATAGAAAATAAATCACACTAAAATAACTGATTATGAAATACAAATTACAATCTAACAATAAATTGTAATCATAAATATTTACACACTGAATCCCTAAATTAATGTACAATCAACACAAAGGAAGCACATCTTCAATGTATTAAATGACATCTTTTGAACTTAAACTTGAGAACCACAGATCATTCTGATAAATGCAAGCGACCCTGCGGTGAGGTGGGTCGACACTCATTTGCATGTACTGTATTTGCTCTGGACTTTCCACAGTTCAGCAAGTACAGACTGGAGTGATCAAAGGAAGCAAAACTGATTTAATGAGCCATTGGTGGCCGCTCATAGGACTTGAGTGAAATAATCTCATTTGGGTCAGTCGCACTCTGGCCAAAACATTAAGCCTAACATAATGTTTGAAAGGGGTCATATGATGTTGCTAAAAAGAACATTATTTGGTGTTTGGTTGTAATGAAATGTTTTTATGCGGTTTAAGGTTAAAAAAAAGCACGCGTATTGTCAAAATACTGTACATTTATTGTTCCTCCAGTCTATGCCCGCCTTTCAGAAAAAAGACAGTGCGATTTTTACTAAAGCTCATCGGTCATCTGAAAAAGCGAAGGTGGTGTGCTCTGATTGGCCAGCTATCCAGTGCAGTTGTGATTCGCCGAAAACCTCAAGCATGTGGTGTGTGTGTACATGTTAAGCCCCTTGCCAATTGTGATGCCCTGTCTGGCTGGAGCGACGAGACAAAAACATTAAAACCAATTATAAACGAGGCATTTGTTGTGAGGACATAATTACGGATTATAATGACATATACTGTCTTTTTACACGTTGCATCGCGCCACGTAAACATAAAACCATGTCTGCATTTGTGATCGGAGAAATGACAAACAACAAGCGCTACTCTATACTGCTCAAAACTTGCGTTTGAATCGTGAGTGGCAAATTCTTTAAAATAAAAAACTTACTTACAGTCTGTGAGTCAGAACAGCGGCATTGTAGTCTACTCTACCAGGATCAGGAAACCATCCTCCATAAAATGTGCTGCACACACATCTGAATGTGTTCTTGGGCATTGAACTGTTCTGGAACAGTGTTGTAAAAAAAACTTAACCACTGATTTCTAGTCATACCCTCTTTTGGAAGGCCAAACAAAGTTGAGTTTCGTGTGTGTGTTCAAGAACGTGGAAACAGACGACCCACACACGGTGGGCTTTAGAGTGAGCAGCAGGCCGGGGGCTCCTGAGTGCGCGTGAATGGGGAGGGCGGGGCGTGGTGGCGGTAGGAGAACGGCACCGCGGGGCAGAATTTGACGAAGGAAGCGGTTGCGGGTGGGCTTGCTGCAACCACATGTGACGACCCCAGCCTGAACTCCGCTTCGTCCACGGTGAAAGCCGATCATGCGATCCACAGCGTGAAGTTGATGTATTTCCTCAGTGACCAGCACAGATAAGCTCTAGGCTTGATGAAGCGGATATCGTCCTCTTTTGAAAGGCCAAACAAGGTTGTGCGTAGTGTTCCACAACCACACACCACAGCAGCAGACACATGTCGACCTGGTGGGCTGTTTTTGGCTAGGCAAATTATTCACAGCGGGAATAAAAGTTATGCCTTCTTTCTTTGCATGAACATCTGGGCGGCATTATGCAAATATTTCCACATAGTGACCTAGACATGTGACGTGTTAGAATGAGCTGTTTTAGGTAGGTTTGGCTGACTCTTAACTTTTATAAAGAAATATCTCTTTGGATTTGATACGTTAGTCTTTGCAACTTTACAGATATTATTTAAGCACCAAGAGCTTGTAACACTACAAAGGAAGGAAACATTTTTAATCTTTAAGGTCACTATGATGGAGAATGTTTGTCTAATTGAAATGGAATTAGTCGCGTCTTTAAATTTTACAAGATTATGTAAACTGTATCTAAGTATAATTGCAATCGTTCCCCTAGCACAATCAAATATAAAGTCAGTAGCTCTTTTAGTTGAACTTCAGCACGTAATGTCGCACAATTAAGTGCATTGCAAGTACAAACTTAGTTGGTACACTTTGGCGCAGAGTTTAAGTTTAGCAGTTAGTAATTGCAGGGTATTTTTTTTTTTGTTTAGTAAGTACTTATGAGGTATTGGAAAATGCCATTTTGTAGTAACTTAGCATGAACATCCCAGGATTCAAATATCTCTTAATAGATTTATTTTTCCCTAGGAGCTGGGTTTAGTAAAATGTCAATTTATATAATATATTTATATTATAAATATAACAATGCATATTGTCTGCTCACAATGTTAACTTAATGTTTACTTCCAAAATGATTACATTCTGTACATTTTCAGAAAAGAAAATGGTACAAAAGCTGTCACTGGTTGGCGTGGTAGCCCTGCAACGGAAACTAGACATCACCTTTTAGGTGATAATAGTGTATACTTTAGGCACTACTACTACGGTAGATTTAACAGATACTACTAACTATGCGCACCCTCTCGTTAGGGCTAAATAAGGGTACAAAGATGTACCTTTTAAAAGGGTACCACCCCGGTGACAGCTATTGTTCTTTTTTTCTCAGAGTGTGTTCATTTTTAGTTTGTGTTAGCTATTGCGTTCACTAATGTTAATGCATACACCCTCACTGAAAACCACAACATTTCTATTAGATTTACATAATTAAAAATTGAAATTTTTACATGAAGTACAAGTTCATTTTTCATCACACACGCACTCACTCCAGCTGCTGTAAACTGGAGGAGGCTAATCCTTCTGTTCTGATCCCCTGGCTAATCTTCGGAGCCGATGGAGAGCACTCGCGTTAAAATCCTCACATAATGGCAGTCACAAAGCTAATGAGTCATTCAGGCCTGGAATAAGCTGTGCCAGGCTAGCATCAGAACCTAGCTTTGTCTGTCACTCCTGTCACCGTCAACCAGAAATATCACAACGGGAAAGCAGGCAAACACAGGCGAGGATCCAGTAAACAACGCCCACAATCCTGCCAACATAGAGGTTTCTCTTTCAAGACTAATTGAATTCAGAGATAAAAAATTTTGTAGGCATTACTGGAACAGAATCAGCGGAGCTTCTGCGAGAAGCGTTAGCACGTAGACACTATGGACAAGCTTTGAAAGATCTAATCTAATCACCGGCACTAGACCTGATGAAAATTTGCTTCCTTCCCCCAAGTTAAAACCATTTCCGACTGGAAGCTGGTGAACTTTCAGGAAGAGAGTTTCTCGTGTTACCATTGAGACTGGTGTGATAAAACAGAGTATTTTTAAAGTTGATGAGCGCTTCACACTCTCTTAGCAGCCTTACCGTGATTCTAACGATGACTGTGGCTGTGCCAGGAAGGAGGACTCCTCCGTAATCTAATGCCTCCACTTCAAATGTGTAGGTGCTGTTGCCTGCTGCCAAGTCCTCAAAGTCTAGCGCCTGCAGGACTGATACGGCGCCGGTCAGACGGTTCACGGTGAAGAGCTGCCGAGCGGCTTCTGTTTTTATTCTGTAGGTCACGTTAGAGATGAGATCGGCATCCACCGCCTGAGAGGCACATAGGAAAGAGAACAGAGAGAATAAAGGTTAAAAAGAGAGAATTAATGATCCCACACTTTGCCAGGTACTGCAGGAGTAAAGCTGCCTAAAAAGTTCCTTAAAGGGACAGTAAAACCATTGATTTTATCCATTGCAATTGATTGGACCAAGATTGGAGAGATCTTAAAGTGAAAGGACATGTGGCCAAGTATGGTGACTCATACTAGGAATTAGTGCTCTGCATTAAACCCATCCAAAGTGCACACACACAGAAGTGAACACACACCGGGCCAGAGGCAGCCTGCGAGCGCCCAGGGAGCAGTTGAGGCCCGGGTTCGGTGGCCTTGCTAAGGGCACCCCTCCAGTCATGATGAGGTGGGAGAAAGGAGGCGTCTACATCATTCACTCCCCCCCCCTACCATCGTCTGCACTGGGGAGAGATACGAACCCGCACCTTTGGGTTACAGAGTCAACTCTCTAAACCCTTAGGCCACGACAACTCCCAACTTCCTTTACCGGCGTTTTTTTTTTTTTTTTTTTGTGGCCTATGGACATTGAACTGCTGTTCCATGCTTCCTCTGTACAAAGGACTTTTTTTGAAGTCAAAAGGGGGGGGGGGGGTGGCATGTTTTTTACACCATGGGTGGTTGTTACAGGTTGGTTGTGCCTTTGGACTGGGTTGCCCCCAAAAGGGGCAACCACCTGGTAACCACTTTCTATGAAAACACTTCAACACCCAGCTCCAGGCGGGCCTTGAGCCCTAGACTGTGAGTTTTTCCCTGTGCTGTTCCCCCCCATCGCAGAGAGGCAGCTCTACCCTTCCCTGTCATAATCCCAAATCAACTGAGATTTTTTGATGTATTCATTGGTAAGATAGATGAAAAAAAAAAAATAAATGTACTATAGCTGTGTGCGTTTTAGAATGTGCATACCCTATTTTAGTATTTTTTAGAAGTACGTTAGAATGTTCACACGCAACGTAACTGCAGTATTATGTCCGAGGAGTTGATTAATGAGGAAATTATTAGTTCGGAGCCCTACTGGAATTGGGCAGGTGGTGGAAGACACGGTCGACGTAGAGAGGAGTAAAGATGGGTGTGTTACAAGTCATATGCAATGGGCTTACTCCGTGTGTCCTAGACTTCAACCGCACACAGAGCTCCCAATCGGCTCCATTTTTTATTTTGTTTGTATATTCTTCGCCGAAGGGACGATCAACAACCTGTAATAGATGAAAGAGCAAATAGAAATATGTAGGCTGGATGTATGGTTAACTGAGTAATCACCCAATTTTAGCGGAGTGGTCAAACATGAAAGTCCCTTCAGGAATTCGAGCGGCGTGGAAAACGCTACATCGGGAAGCCCTCCAGAGTGACCACGATCCGGAATTATATGTGTAGCAGTCAAATCAATGGATGGGCAAGACGTAACGGGCGGGGTGAAGTAACGAGAACCGGAAGTATAAAAGCACGTGCTATGTCTGTCATCTTTTGTCATTCAGCAAGCGCTCTTTGTGTGTCAGTCTTATTTGGTGTTGTCTATCCATTATCACTCTTTATTTTACCAAAACGAGTGTAGACAAACATACGGCAGAGAGTGTGGTATATTGGCCCCCCCTAATGTGTGTTCTTCCTGACCCACGCTACATTCGGGTGGGGGAACACACAGTTTGTGTAGTTGTCTGCTCAAAGTGGGGAAGCAAAACACGCCGGTCAGCACTAGACTGCCACGCATGGAGAGCGTTTGTCCCTCGTATGCGTTGCTCTCCGGAGGGGGATCTCTTTGAGGAGGAGTCTTCACTGGCGTTGCCTCGCCGGCGCCGGCCACTTTCGCCCCGGCGAGTGGCGGCTGTGTCAGGGTTTCGCATCTGGATCCATTGGAGGGATGTCGCGGGTGCGAAGTCCATCTTTTTCCTAAAACCCAGACCACGCCGCATCTTGGGGTTCAGAAGCCCGCCGCTGCGGGTACTTTCCCCCGGTGAGAGGGCGTGACGCTCAGCCTGTTCACTCCGAGGAGGTTGAATAGAAGAGGCGTCGAAGAGATCGCCCGTGCACAAACACCATTTACACACGCATATATGCCTAATATTATGAGCAGCTTATACTGTGGCAGCAGAGCGTTGTACAGTAGCACAAAGCATTATGTCAATACTATTTAAAAGAACAAAGGACTCATGCAGTCAGCTTCGGAATAAGGGGCCAAATGATGTGTTCTCCCACGCTGAACGCTAATGCTCCCGACGGCCGCGCCGCGGCTGTGTGTCCGCACTATGCGAATTTTTTTTTTGGGCGCGGGTTCGGTCCCGCTATTTCTGAGGCACAGCGGCGATTCAGATCGCGGGTATCGCATGTGGATCTAGTGGATGGGTTGGAGACGGCTCGCCCTTTCTCCGCCTGCACTCCCTAGATCCAGCACTCTCTCTCTCTCTCTCGAGGCTCGGAAGCCCACGATGCGGTTTCTTCCCCCTCTGAGTGAGAACTCGCTGCTGCAGCTATCTTTCTCTGAGGAGATTGATATCGTTTGTGTGACCGAGCGGCTCGCGCGCTGCTGAGGCAATGCGTGCATTACATCATTTTCGGTTTTTGATATGAATCTTATCACACCAGACCGTGTTACTCGTCTGGTTGTTTGGCTGCATTTGATTCTGAGGAATTAAATTAAGTATTTAACTGACTATGAGAAGTTAGATATATCTTTTTCAGTTTTGATATGAATCTTATCACACCAGACCATGTTTACTAGTCTGGTTGTTTGGCTGCATTTAATTCTGAGTGAGGAATTAAATTAAGTATTTATCTGACTATGGGAAGTTAGATAAATCATTTTTGCTTTTTTGAAATTAATCTTATCACACCAGACCATGTTTACTAGTCTGGTTGTTTGGCTGCATTTAATTCAGAGGAATTAAATTAAGTATTTATCTGAATATGAGAAGTTAGATATACAGGGGCTATTGGGATAAAAATTTCTCGAGTAAGAGCATGTGTTTACCTCTCTTTCTCTGAGGAGGTTGAGGCGGTCAGCAAGGGCTGCTGGGCGGGAGCAGTCCCAAACTACCGTGTTCCAGCCCCTCATTTTGGGGGCCTCACTTCTCATACGCCGCAGAGTCTAGAGTCAGAGTGAAGCTCCCAGGCCGAAGGCTTCTAGCAGAAAGCGGGTCTGCGGACCGTCATTCTCGCTGGCGTCTGTCACTTACAAACATCCGGACGTCCCTATAGGCCTATAGGAGTTGGAGGGGCTAGTGCTTCTCTCAGTACCGCCACACAGGACAAACAGTAGCGAGTGCTAAGAGGGCTTGTGACCCTCCACAGGAGGTCGCTAGAGCAAGCAGAGATTAGCCCCACCTGCCGGTTGGCGCTTCAGGTGCAGGGAGCTAGACCGCTCTAAGGCACCACGAGGGGAGGCCCGTCTTGTGAGAGGCCTGGTTCCTTCACGCACGTCACTAGGTGGTGCGGACCACTGGCCCCTGCCAACGAGTACCTACTTGGGATGGTCTCACAGAAGCCTCCGGCTACCGCTTCCGGACCCAGGGAGCTGTGAAAGCTGTGGGTGTGGCCTCTGAGGAGGCACAAATCATAGCTTCCGGTCTCTCAACCGAGGATGTTGAGACCATCCTCCATCCAGAGCTCCCTCGATGAGGAAACTGTACTTCTTGGTGTGGAGACCGCCAGCTCGACCCAGCTAACTGCCCGTTTGGTACAGTTCTGGAGTTCCTGCAGGCCTGTTTATCCGCAGGGTTGACCCACACCACCCTAGAGGTCTTCGTGGCGGCCATTGCGGCCTACCACGCCCCTCTCGGTGGCCATTCAGTGGGAAGACACCCTCTTCTTAAACGTTTCCTCCGCGGTGCGCTGAGGCCGAGGCCTCCGGCCAGAGAAGCTTATGCTAAGTGATGGATCAGGATTCCATAGCCTTGAGCCCTCTGATCTCCCCTCTCCTTCGGGGGTCAAGGCTCACTCCTCCAGAAGTTAGCCTTCGGGACAGCGGGCCCCGCCAACTTTAGCCATTCCTGGCTCCCTTTTCTCTCGCCTCAGTTGTGCTCTTCCACACTAGGCAGGGATTTGCAAGTCTGGCGGCATGGGCATTCTCGTTCCTGTAGCGTTTCGACGCAGCTCGAGTTCCTGAAGGGGAACGTCTCCAGGTTACGTATGTAACCATGGTTCCCCGAAGGGAACGAGACGCTGCGTCTCAGGGCCATACTTCCGGCATCCCTGCCAGTGCTTACTTCACACCTAGAAGCTGACTGACGGCGGTTTCATCGCATGTGCTTTTATGTTTCCTGGTCACTACGTCACCCCGCCCGTGACGTCTCGCCCATCCATTGGATGCCTGAGCTAAACATTAGGATTCAGAGCAAGTGGTCACGCTGAAGGCGTCTCCCGACTAGCCGTTTCGACGCACGCTCGAGTACTGAAGGGGAACCATGGTTACATACGTAACCTGGAGATGTTCCCCTGAGCACTTCAGGTGGCAACATTACAGGGGGTAATAAAAATGACTTCAGAAGGATGGCAGCATCATTATGTAATTTTTACACAGAGATTGGTAAATCTGTCAGTAAAATCTGTTGACTTTAGCAATACTGTGTTGCTTGTATGCTAACGGGTGACCGATTCAAAAATGGAAAGCACTGTCAATTGTTTTCTCCAAAGTTTGCAGGCCTGTAACTCAAGAAATATTAAAGATATCTTATGGCAACATAGATTGGTGTGTTAAAAAATATTTCGTGTTTGGCTCTGCATTTTCACACGAGCCTCTATCTGGTCCATTCCAGTGATATTGAAATCGCAATTTGGCTACACGGGAAGGTAATTGTTAAAATGTACAATTTAGAATGGTCAAAAACAAAATGTGGAATCAATTTTGCATTTCGCTGCTGCCAGTATTCTGACAAGAACCAGAAAATCTGAGCATATTACACCAGTCTTCAGGTCCTTACACTGTCTTCCGGTTATATTTAGGATTGATTTTAAAGTGTTTTTACTCGTTTATAAATCACTCAATTGCCTAGGACCTAAATACATAGCAGGTATGTTCACTGAATATAAACCTAACAGTCCACTCAGATCATTAGGATCGAGTCATTTAGAAATACCGAGGGTTCACACAAAACAAGGGAAATGTGCTTTTAGTTATTATGCCACCCGCAGTTGGAAGCAGCTTCCAGAAGAGATCAGATGTAGGCTACTACAACAGACATCATATAAATCCAGACTAAAAACACATCTGTGTAGCTGTGCATTTACTGAATGAGCGCTGTGCTACGTCCGAACTGATTGCACTATATTATATGTATAATCGTTTCTTAAATTCATTTTAAACCTCTTAAATCACTTTTTTTTTTTTTTTTTTTATAATAATTTCAAAGTTTTTAAATTCCCTGTTTTATTGTTGTGATTATTGTTTTTCTTTTATTTTATGTAAAGCACTTTTAATTACCAATGTGTAAGAAATGTGCTACATAAATAAACTTGCCTGGCCTTGCACGAAGCTGATACTTTTCTTGGGTTTCTATGTCTGAGCACATATCTTTGGGTGTTTCCCTCCGCATCAAAACAATAGCATAGACCACGCACTCAAGAAATATGAAAGATAAATCAAATATAATTTTAAGGTAACTTATCAACTGTTCTCGTTCGTGTAATCTGCATTTCGTCAAGAGTCATATAATGGTCAATCCAGAAAATATGGGGAGCCATTACTACTACTAGTGGTTAGGAAGTTTAATTCCATGCGAGTGACGACTAAAAGATTGGTCCTAGTTTGTTCTTCTGATTGTACATTGTTTCACAAGTTGGCGCATCAGAAGCATTCTCATTAAATCACACCTGAATGAAATCCCTCTGTAAAGTTGCATTATTGTTGGAATTCAAGGCTTAATCAAATAAATGATAAGATAAAACTAAAATTAAATATACATACAAACAATACAGAAATGCACATCCAAAACCAAAAGCTGTAATTCAATGTCCATGGACGTATCTTTTTTCTCAAGTCTTGCAATAAAATAAAAAACTAGCTAGAATAAATATACTATAGATTACTATTGCAATAATGTGCACTGACGAATTGTGCACAATTAGACAAAGAACATGAATTAAGCAAGTAAAAACGGGCCAATTTTGATTTCATTGATTGCATTGCATTTTGTTTGATTTCACAGTTTGTTGAGCATTAAATCAACTCAACAAACCATAAATATCATAGCAGAAGAGCAGCATACATTCTCTCCGAGATATACAGATGTATGAATGCCATTGTATTAGATGAAAAAATATCAAGTCCAAACTATAGTGGACATTTTCTCAGAATTAACTTTTACTTAGTATTTTTCCAAATACATTTAGACTTTTCAACATCATTGTGTGAAATGTTTTACATGTAAAGTGTGCTTGAGCTATAAAAATAAATGCCACTTGTTTTGATATGTTGTTATCCAGTATAATGCAATGACATTTATACATTTCTAAGTGTGCCTCAGCTGTCCAGATATATTTTGTCTTTGAAATTGTATACTGTGATGCAGGCTTGTAATCGAAACACACTCCTGTCATCCTTTCACTATATGTAATCCTACCTTGCTTAGTATCTATGAATTTGCCTTCTTATGATCGAAACAAGCATGTATATTATATATTGGTACATAGGCAATATATTAGGGTCCTGAGAACTTTTAGTAAATTCGATTCAAGTCCATTTGCAAATTACCATGCTTAGAGACAAAGGGTCGTAAAACCCTCCAGGAACTGCCACCTCCCACTCGGAATTTCCATCTTTCTCATTGAACAAGCCCATCTTGAAAGGCGGGGATCTTCTCCGACCTTAAATGCCCTGCTCCAGGGACCCTCCCCCAGCGGTGGTTTGTTGGAATTCTGGAGAGGTTGAGTGAGAAAAAACGCTCCCGGTAACCTAAGGGAGCGCCAGGCTTCGGCCTAGTACGTTCATTCTCAAGTTACTCTGACTCAAATGGTTCTTTTCACGACCCCAAATTCAGCAAAGATCAACCTGGAAACCTAAGATTGCATCAGGAATTCTTTCAGACAGACGAGACGTCGCAAGGTATCAAAACTTAGTGTATTAATTGAAGCATTAAGATCAGTACACCTTTTACAAAAGGTGGTTGAAACAGATATGACGATCCTCAGGTGAGATCTGATGAATATGCAAATGGTTCAAAATTAATTCTTAGCCTCTTTTCGTGTACTGAGATCTCGCCTCCTCCGCCTTTCTTTTGGGGTTAAGCTAACCCTTTCCTTATTACCAACTGTACGTGCGTCTGGTTGTGGGTTGTGTACTGTGTAGGTTAGCACCAGTTTATGTGTTTATGGTAGGCATGTTAGACCGTCTTAATGTGTTTATGTAGTATGTTAGTTTAAGTGTTTATGTAGTTAATATAGTCTTACTTGTATCACACTTGACATTTGTTCATTGTTTGCTCATAATTGGAGTCACTTAATCGTGCAGATTTATGCTATAAGCTTTTGTAGAATTGTATAGTAAGAAAGTTTTTTCCCTTAACCAGGAAAGTAACGTTCTTAGAATTGACAAGACAGCTGACCCGGAGAGGTCAGCTAAATATCTACAGCGAATCTAAAAATATGAATAGTTAATTATAACTAATTATGGTTAATTATTAATATTTCCCATGAGCTGAGTCGCTACAGCAATATATACTCAAAAATTAATGTCACCGTGTTTTTTACAATCCACTTGTGCCAGTGTCTTTTGCAGCTTATCGTACATAACATGGTGTAGTCATGACGTGCTAGTTCAAATTTAAAAATGATTCTACAAAAGTTTCATCTGCAAGATATGGCCTTGTTAGGGTAGTGATTGTGTTTTTCAAGGAATTAGTGTGCACCTTAATTACAGAGAAAAGAAAGCATCAGGGAAAAAATCGTAGATGGAAAAATCTCCATAAAGAGATTTTTCTTTTTTGACTTGTTACTTTGCACTTATTGTTAGAAATGTTTATTTATTATATTATTATTGAAATAATATTTTGATACTTATTTTCCATTATCTAAATATTCTCAAATTAAAAGTTTGTTGTCATTTGGAAGTGTGTAGGCCTTCTTGCATTATTATACATTATGATTATATATTCAGTGGCATAAAATGGTCTTTAAAATGACAATAATATTGTTTATCGCAATTATTTCTGGGGCAATATATCGCACAACAAAAAGTTGTTATCATGACAGGCCTAGAAAGCACAGCACAGCAGAGAGGAGGCGCTCTGAGCAGCTCTGTGTCTCTGTGGGTGTGGGAACCTTTCAGGTGTCTTTCTTTGATGTGGGAGGCACAAGGAATTAAATTCCACACTGATCTCAAAGGTTTTAGAAGTATATAAATAAAGCTCGAGACCCCCAGAGAGAAGCAGCCCAGGGAATCTGATTAGTTGATCAGCCCCTGACCAGATCCTGTCACCAGGACCCACGGCACTCTGACACCAGCCAGTGCTGCAGGGACCCGAAGGTGTCAGACACACTGAGATAAAAATAAAGCAGCAAGATCACTGTCTTCAAACAGTGTCACTCATTTGCCCCTCATCCACCAACCACACACACATACTCAACCTTATTTTTTGCTGCTTAATAATTATTGTGGAAACCAGTATATATGTATGCATGCATGTGTTTATTCATATTTTGTGATGAAAAAAGTTCAAAAGAATTTTAAATATTTTATAACATTATAAACGTCTTTGTTACTTTTATTTATTTATTTAAATGTTACTTACCCCAGACTTTTGAATGGTAATGTATCACGTTTTCCACAAAAAATTTAGCAGCAAAAACTGTTTTCAACACTGATAACGATAAAATAAATGTTTTTTAAGCATCAAATCAGCATATTAGAATGATTTTGAAGGATCATGTGACACTGAAGACTGGAGTAATGATGCTGAAAATTAGCATTGTTATCACAGAAATAAATGACATTTTAAATATTTAAAAAAGAAAACGTCTCGGTTACGTATGTAACCTCGTTCCCTGAAGGAGGGAACGGAGACGTCACTTCGGAGTACCGACGAATTGGGATCTCGCTTAGTGGGACAAATCTACTTCGAGTGTAAACTAAACAAACCAATGACAGTTGGCATGCGTGTTTCGCAAGCCAGCTGCTGCTGATCACAGCGTGGTATAAGTAGGCAGCCAGGTGCAGCGCATATTCAGGTCCGAGGGGACGGAGGAGCTCAACAGGGTCTACTATTTGGACTCTCTGGAGTGGTTTTTGCAAGACGACCCGAAGCCGGGGCCTCTCAGTGATTCTACCCGTTTGAGGTGAGAACACAGGAGGATACAGGCTCCACACGAAGGCTATAGAAAACCCTACCGAATGTGTTAGCCCGCAGCCCTACAGATATCTGTCAGTGAGGCGCCACGAGCCAGCGCCCAGGAGGGTGCAACACCTCTAGTTGAGTGAGCTCGCAAACCTGAGCGGGCAGGGCACACCCTGTGCCTGCTAAGCCAGGGTGATGGCATCCACAATACAGAGGGCCATCCTCTGCTTAGAGACGACATTCCCCTTCTGCCGGCCTCCGTGACAGACAAAGAGCGGGTCTGAGGTCCTGAAGCTTTGTGTCCGGTCTATGTAGCATCTTAATGCTCTGAAGGGACAGAGCAAAGCTAGGGCTGGGTCTGCCTCCTCCGGGGCCGCGCTTGCAGGCTCACCACCTGATCCCTGAAGGGAGTAGCGGGAACCGTGGGCACATAGCCGGGCCGGGGCCTCAACGTTACCTGGGAATCAGCCGGCCCGAAACTCTAGGCACAAATCGTTGACCGAAAAATGCGTGCAGGTCCCCTACCCTCATGATAGAGGCCAATGCCAGCAGGAGCAAAGTCTTCATTGAGTGACGGACGGGAAGGAACTTCAGCTCAACCGCCTGCAAAAAGACTCAAATGGGCCCTGCTGTAGTGCTAGAGTCAGGTCCCAAGAGGGTATCGAGGGGGGCCGTGGAGGATTTAACCTACTCGCCCCCCTAAGGAATCTGACGACAAAGTCATGCTTCCCCAACGACCTCCCTACTACGGGGTCGTGGTTAGCAGCGATCACGACATGAACTTTAAGGGTGGAGGGAAACAGCCTTCGCTCCAGCCCCTGCTGCAAAAAGGACAGCACAACTCCGATCGGGCATATCCGGGGGTCTTCCCGGCGAGAAAAAACACCACCAACGAACAGGTCCAATTCAAAGCGTAGGCGTGTCTCGTAGACGGTGCTCTCGCTGAGGTGATGGTGTCAACTACCTCTTGGGTTAGGTCACTTAGAACCTCCGCGTCCCGTCCAGGACCCAGACATGAAGTTTCAGAGGTCTGGACGCGGGTGCCAAAAGGTGCACCGTCTCTGAGTCAGTAGATCCTTAGAGGAATCGGCCAAGGAGGGGCTGTAATGAGGAGCATTAGTTTCGGGACCCAGGTCCGGGTGGGCCAATAGGGTGCCACTAACAGGACCTGCTCCTCGCCCTCCCTGACTTTGCACAGGAACTGTGCCAGAAAGCTCACTGGGGGAAACGCATACTTGCAAAGGCCCCGCGGCCAGCTGTGTGCCAGAGCGTCCGGGTCTTCCGAGTGTTTCCTCCTTTTCTTTCTTCCCCCCCCTTCCTTCGGTCAGGGAGTAAAACAGCTGGCAGTGAGTGGTTTTTGGAGAGGCAAACAGGTCTATCTGAGTGGCTCCGAAACGTCCCCAAAACAGCTGGACCGTCTGGTGATGGAGTCTCCATTCTCCCGGGAGTGCAGCTCGTGACAGCTCGTCGGCTGCCCGGTTGAGCAGCACAGGAATGTGAACAGCACGAAGCGACCTCAGACGCTTCTGACTACAGAGGAGGAGGTGGCGGGCGAGTTGTGACATGCGACATGCGACGGGAGCGCAGACCATCTTGTCGGTTGATGTACGCAACGGCCACTGTATTGTCCGTGCGGACCAGTACAAGCTTGCCTCGTAAGCGCCCTTTGAGACGGCTCAGGGCAAGGTGCACTGCCAGCAAATCAAGGCAGTTGATGTGCCAGTGCAGCCGGGGCCCCGTCCAAACCCCTGACACCGCAAGCCCGTTGTACGTGGCCCCCCAGCCGGTGGTTGAGGCATCAGTGCAAACCACAGCATGCCTGGAGACCTGCACCAGGGGCACTCCTGCCCGGAGGAACACAAAGTCTGACCACGGGGTGAAGGTTTGGCGGCACCGGGCCGTAGGTGTAACATGCCGCACTCCAGAACTCGTACCGCCGTTGCCAGTCCCAACTTCGGGAACTCGGGCCAGAGACCCGACCAGTGCGGGCAGCGAGGCTCATAGGGTCCAGACCCCAGTGGCTGTGTACTGCGCTGTGCCCGCCATATGCCCCAAGGAAGACTCTGCAAAAAACAGTTTCAGGGGGACACGCCATATGCTCTGAGATTGTATTAAAGAGTTCAACAACTGATCCTGAGCACTTCCTCGTGTGGTGCCGTGCTGGACTGATTCGACCCGAGTCCAGACCTCCATACCGAGAAAAGAGATACTCCTGCGTCGGGGAGCAGTTTTGCTCTTTTCACCGTATCGACCTGAAGGGGCCCAAACAGGCTGAGGTGTATTGAAGCGAGAACCAAAGTCCACTGTGAAGCAAAAAATGAATCCTGTAGAGTCCCCAGTCCGTGCTGGGCGGGGAGTATGTAACGCCCAATCGGTAGCAGGTAGTTCTGGAGGTGATGCACGAATGCCCTGCTCTATTCTCAGTGGGTAACAAGGGGTGACTCCTTAAACTTTCGTAAAGCAGGGGCGCAAGGGACAGCCCCGCAAGTGGGCAGGACCTTTGTACTGGTTGGCCGCCCCTAGAAAAGGCAAACCGCAGGACTGGCCGTGACCGCGGAGCAAGTGATCCGAAACACTGAGAAGTACGCGTCCTTCAAGTGTACGATCGCTGCGAACCAGTATGGGGACGGATACACCTGAAGGCAGCTGCATTTCTGCGTGAGCATCTTAACGGGAGCCGTGAGGGACCGGTTCACGATGCGCAGGGTCCAAGATAGGTCTCAACCCCCACCCGCCTATCTTGGCTACATGACCGTAAGGGCTGTAACAACGCGAATCATATCGGCTGGACCGGGGACCGGCTATCTCTAGCAGATCTCTGACGCAAAGGAGATGGGGCATCTGCTGCTTTATCGACGTAAATGTGGACGCCCCGAACTGGGAGGGAGCTGGGCGAATGAATCGCATAGCAGAGCCTGACGGCATTCGGATTGGAGCCATGAGATGGCTGACCGCGAGGACGTGGCAGAATAAAAAAAAAGGAGAACAAAGGAAGTTCTCCACCCGAGCCTCCCTCCGGGGGACGGGTAGGGGTGCGTTCTACCATCTCCCGCAAGAGAACTACCTCCAATCTCTTGGCTTTTCTCCCGTCTCAGGGCCTCTGCACCTCGCTACCACCAGGTCTGGGCGGGGGCCCTGGACGGGAGGGGGTGGTGGATGCCGCGGCCGGCTCCCGGGCGGTCTTGCTGGAAGGCTGCTGCGGACGCCCTCTGCGCGGGATGCGGGGGTGAGCCGGCAGGGGGCGCCCTCGGCGACGAGCAGGCTGAGGCACTGCCGCCGGCGGCCGGGTGGGCTGGCAGCAGCTGCACGCGGGGCAGGATGTACCTGATGGCCTCAATCTGCTTTTGGGCAGCGGAGAACTGCTGGGCGAAGTTCTCCACCGTGTCGTCGAAAAGGCCGGTCTGGGACACGGGGCGTTCAGGAATCTTGTCTTGTCCACCTCGCGCATGTCGGCCAGACACAGCCAAAGATGGCACTCCTGGACCACAAGTCAGCGGCGACATGGCATCGACCCAGAGGGCCGAGCCGTAAACATCGTCGCTAGTACGCTCGTTGAGGTCGTCGCGGTGCGGAGTTCCTTGAGAAACTTCCAGGTCATGACCACCTCGCAAGTATCCTCAGTGCCTTGGCTGTGCATTGAAATAACGCCGAAGCCGCTTGTAAGCGAGGCCGGACGCATGCTTCTCAACAGGAGTATAGGCGGTGTAGTGCGATCAAGGCCGGAGAGTGCACTATCGGGCCCGGAAGGGGCAAGCAACGGTTTGCCCCAGGCCAAGTGGTAGCGGCATTGGACACAATTGCATCGCAATCCGACCGCTCCACCGGGGGGACTTTTCCGTGTACCCCGCGCTGGACCCCCATCGGGGTGCGGCGGGTGAGGGAGGATTGAAACACTGCGTGACGGGTCTGGCAAGTTAAAAGGGCCGTCCATGAACCCAGCCGCATATCATTCATGCCCACCTACGGGGAAGAAAGGCACTGAGATGGGGCCTGAGAAACCCAGCCGCGCGAACCGAGAAACCAATCTCCAAGACCTTGAGGGTTCGGGCGCGGTGGAATGTTCCACGCGAAGACCAGAACTCTCGGCGGCCCGGGAAAGCCATAGCCCATCATCCGGGTCCGATCTCCGGCACCGCTACCGCCCGAGGGCGGCAGCGCTGCGGATCTCATCCCCGGAAACACAAGTCAGCTCCACCCTACGATGCTGCAATCGACATCTATGAGCGTCGGCCCCCAGGAGGGAATGAGAACTAAGTAAGAACGAAACCAAAAGTGGTACCAACCCGGGACGGCGTCCAGCCCCTGTCTCTAGCTGAAAGCTTCCGCTGGTTAGCAGTGATGCGGGGTTCGGGCATCCCCCGAGGGGAATCCTCATCCGTGACAGTAAGGACCCAGTCGCCCGACTGCTAGAGAAAAACATAAGGAGCCCCAGGCTGCTGCCAGAGGGTAAGCCCAAGATCTAGGCTATGTGGCACGGGCACTCCGACCCCCTTGCAGGTAGTATGGGTCTGGTCGGCAACTCCGAGCTATGGTCATGCCCCCGCAATGGGCTGGGCAGAGTTAATCCCACGAAAAGCACTCAGCGTGCTGTCTCAGGCCCAGGACACGAGAGGGCAGCGATCGTGACCATGCACCCTGGCGTGCAGGTAAACAACCGCACGCCCAGATACGCTACGGGACGATGGTATCATTCTTTAAAAAGAAGTCCGTGTCGTTTAAAAAGAAGTTTTCCACCCGGCGAAGCTCTGTTAGTATGGAAATTGCTCTTTTAATTTGCTGAAGCGCACAGGGGAGATGGCCGTCGGCAACACACACAGGGGTAGTGCAGCCTATTGTGTGCAACCCACTCGACACGGGAAAACCACCACCGCTGAAGCACCGTCCACCAGCACGAGAGCCCACCGAAGAGCGTGCTTGACTGTAGTTTATCACTACTGCAGAGGTCAGGAGCAGAACGATAGACCCGCTCGGCTCCGAAGCGAAAAGCTGAATTTGCGCTGCATCTGCTGCCTACTTATACGCTGTGATCAGCAGCAGCTGGATGCCATAATCGCATGCCAATGTGCATTGGCACGTTTAGTTTACACTCGAAGTAGATTGGTCACTCTGAGCGAGATCCCAATTCGTCGGTCCTCCGATGTGACGGCGAGAGTGACCGACTGAAAGGGAACCATTATTTAAAATTGTAACAATATTTAACAATATTAATGTTTTACTGTATATTTTATCAAATAAATGCAGCATTGATGAGCAAAAAGGACTTAAATTATTCCAAGCTTTTCCAAGGTCACCGTATTTATTTTTTTTACAAATATATAAAAACAGGTGGCCACATCTTGCATGAAATTTATTTAAATGCTTTGATGCAACACACATATTTGAGTTACTCAATTATTTACTTCATTTGTATTCTGCCAATTCATTTTTAGAAACCAGACATTTATTTACTATTATCCTTTTGACATTTTCAGACCATTAACAAAAGTATAAAGACCAACCATGACTGGAATTCAAGCAACACTGGACCCCATTGATATTTACCAGAAGAATGTCACACAGATTTGGAATGACATGAGGCTGAGTAAATGATGACAGTATTTTCATGTTTGGCTAAACTATCCCTTAAAGTTGGACTGCAAATGATATCCAAATAAGACAGAGTTTTGCACATTTAAAGTGGAGTAGTAACAGTTTAGGGAGTTCGCCTCTGAGGCTTTTTGCTCATATTGTCCTTAGTTTATGATAAAATTAATTGGTGGAATTTGTGTTTTACGCCTTGGCGTTCTGCGCCCTAAAACTCCCAAGATGTGTCCCCCGGGTCCCTCCTGTTGTGATCGTTTAGAGGCACATTTACCACAAGACAGCATCTCCTGCTTTTCACACTGGGTCTGTCAAGAGTGTCAATATTTATCTAGTTAAATATGCCGCCTGTCAGGAATAAACAGGGAAATGCAGAGACGTTTTCCCCCCACACTCTCAGGGGAAACTAAACACACATAATCAGCCAGTTACTGTCAGGCCAGCAGACACAACACAGATAGACAGACACATAAATAAACACACACCCACCCACAGACAATCTGCTTTTCCTTCCTTTCTGAAAGTCAGGTTAGAAGCCCAGGTCAGACGGAGCCAGAAATTTCGCAGTTCACCTTTAACTTTCTCAACAGCTTATGCCACTCAGCAACGTAAAATTGTGAAGTATTCAGATATGAGAGAACTACACAACAAGAACGCTGAGCTATGGATGAGCCAAGCACTTACACTGAGTCTCAGGATGACGGTTCCAGCGGGGGTGTTTTCTGGGACGTTGACGGTGTAGATGGGCTGGGAAAACACAGGGCTGTTGTCATTGATGTCTGTCACCTCCACCAGCAGTGTGATGGTGGTCCTGCGGGGGTCCACTGCTCCATCTGACGCCTCCACGATCAGATCGTACCAGCTCCGTGTCTCTCGGTCCAACGGAACCGCAGTGAAGATGCTGCCCGTGGCGTTTATGGTGAACAGAGACACAAAGGAGAGCAAACGGTATCGGACCTGACCGTTGAGCCCGCCATCAGGATCGGTGGCCTGAAAACAGAGACATGCACTCACGATCATGATTTTTTAAATATAGTATGTTCAACATTTTTTTAGTTATTTAAATCATCTTTTGTTTTGATTTGCATCCATCAAGTTAAGGTGCTACTTTTAAATAATTGCTACTACCTATAAATAATTGCTACTTATAAATAGTTGCTACTACAAATAAATGGACTTCTTATGTCTTGATAAGCATAAGGAACTTTCAAAAACATAAAAAAAATCTTACCTACCTTGAATATATACAGATAGTTATTAGGCAGACATATAATTTTTATCCTCAATTTTGACAACTATATATTATGATTAGTGGACGGCCGATATATCGGCCGATGTATCGGCCGATATTTGTCATTTTTCAAATATCGGCATTGGCTGATAAGTTTTTCTGTTTCGCCGATGTGTTCGAGGCGGGACTTTTACTTTGACGGCGCTGAGAACAGCAGCACCTGAGCACGCAGCGCTCACCAGCGTTGCCAGATTGGGCGGGTTCCCGCTCAATTGGGCGGTTTTGAATTTGATTGTGCGAGTAAAAATTGGCTTGGGCGGGTGGACAAAATTTGGGCTGGTTTGGGGTCAATTTGGCGGTTTTCAAACATATAAAATTGCATAGGCTAATTGTTTAACAAGCAAGCCCAAGTGTGCATGTACTGCATCCAATCAGTCATCACAACGTTAGCCTACTACACACACACACTGCAGAGGCTGGTGCTGATGTAAACGTCAACAGCCTCACTTATTATCACAAGGGCTCAGCAGACAGACGTTATGCTTCATGAATGACAAGCTTTTAGCAAGATAAGTTATAACGTATCTTATTTTGAACGTAGTATGACTGTATTTTCAAGTAATCACAATGCCTAAATATAAGTTAAAGAGTGGGAGAGTGACTCATCTCTCAAAACCTGAATTATTGTGGAGTGAGATGACAAGAAGGCTCTATCATTGCAACTCCGAAATCAGAGCAAATTTGAATTAATCAAAACCGAAATTAAAAGGGTGTCTTCAAATATTACATCGGGTCGGTTTATACGATCCTGTCTTTTATCTTTTAAACGGTCCAGATTTATAAATCCTTGAAAACAGCTAGACTTGATTAGTTTTGACTGTGCAAAGTTCTGTATTATGTTACAATATGAACTTAACAAGAGGCTTCTCTAGTTCTGTGTAAAATTTTAGAATGACACGGAGGTAAGCGCATTATTATTGTTGTTATTTTTTTTTAATTGTCGGATTATAATGTCCAGTATGCGTATCCTATCATGATTACACGTTTTGACTGTCTGTTTGTGTGTCATGAACTTATGGACTTCCTACCGGCTATTAGCGCTGCTTTTTTTCCGACACTTATATATGGCCAATTTTTTGCATTTAAATTTGATTATTCCTACTGCTGACTTGACAACATGATGCATGTGTTGTTTATTTCTGGTCAGTTATCCTAATCTCTTTTTTATGTAGCTTTTTAATCTTTTTGAGTAACCCCCGATTATGTGGATCGCCGTTCTTGTGTAGGCGGCTTGGAAACGTTGACTCTACACTGGTATATTTGCTCATACTTGCTATTTTTGTCTTGTTCATCTGATTTTGTTTTTTCAGGAGTTCAACTGGGCCTATCATACCTTGATTGACGCTGATCCCCCTTATCTCACCCTGTTATTGCCGAATCATTCCAAATTCATGCGCAACCACTATGGGACCTCGCGCGCTTTCGCATTGCGAGTCCCCGCATGCTAGGCCCTCGGCACCTGCTCTCTTTGTCGGGTCCGCAACTGTGTGAAAAGGTACGGGTACTGTTATGTGTGAGGAGTAGTCAGGTACAGGCTCCGTGTCTAATAATCAGAGAGCATGTTAAGCTGGGTAATACCAAATGGAGGAAGCTGAAATCGGTACGCCAGAAACACTATTAATCAGTGGCCGGCAAGCCGCCCCCCGCTCAGGCGCTTCACCAGTGAGCAGCGACCTCACCGCATTCGTGGGGTGTGACTGTGGCCATGTGCAAGAAAGGCAAACATATAATACTTTCTCGTTTGCCATCAGCATTTAGCAAATACGCATTTATATAATTTAAACAAATCGTTGAATGTCAATAAACATTTAATTTCACTTACTTAGTCGAATGCAGCTGTGAGATATTGTGAAGTGTGCATTTGTATCCTGCGTGATCGCGTGTTCTCTGCGTGACGGTCTGTCCGTGTGAATTGAATGCGGACAGGAGTAGAGTTCAGCTTCACTGGAGACGCGCTATCGACAAACTTTAAAATCGTGATTTCAAACTATGCTGGGCTCTATTCAAATGCCCACTGTCATATTTATGTCATTTTCACTCTGTGCTGTATGGTCAATGGAGTGTTTCGCGCTACCTAACGACCATTATTTTGGGCCGCATTTAGCTTTTAACTAAAATTGATTCCCAATGCGCACAAACTTCCGATGACGTAGTGCCTGGGGGTTATTGTGTACTTTCCTTTTGTACTTATATAGTTGTACATATTTTATTTTATTTGTGCCCAATACTGTAAACAGATTACAGACTCAAGTTGTTATTCTAACGTTAATATTAATTCTTTATGATGGCAGTTTACACATTTCCTGTAGAGTAATTTTTGTCTAATTATTTCACAATTTTCTTAATATAAATATATACTTAAAATATATTACCATATATTATATAAAACCATCTTATTTGACTGCATCGACTTGTCGGTCGACCACTAATTATGATATAAAATTATTCAAATCGTGATATACAATTTTGGTTTCACCTTTACCAAGCATCCAGCGCAGCCTTTACAATGGATAAATAAATAAATAAACAAACAAATAAATAACATTTAAATAATCACTGGCAGTCCTTTAGGGCAAAGAAATAAAGACTTGCTGAACTAATCTTAATTCCTGCATGGTTACAGCAGCTCATTTGTATGTGTGCATGGGAGCAGTGCTCGGCTGTAATGGCTTCAGAGGTGCCTGCTATAATTCCTTCCTGTAGTAATTACAGATGCAGATGGGAAGAATAACTGGGGGGGTTAAACTTATTAGACAAGCAAGCCGGGTTAGCGACATGAATGAAACAGACTCCATGAGAAGAGAGGGGGAGAGATAAGAGGAGGGACAGGAAGATGAGGGGGATGAAGGGCCAAAATCCAAATGCGGGCGAATGGAAATAAGTGAAATGAAAAGAGCATGCCTGAGCCTTGAGAAATTACAGCCACATCCGAGTGCTGAAGAATGAAAGTGCTGCCCACGGCCTTCTCACCAGCAGCACTCATCAAACGTCCTGGACGCACACTTAAATGCCAGCGGGCTCGCCTCAATAATTACTATTCTTATTTAATGTCTAAACGTATCAATTACCACGAGTGATAAATAGACCAAACAACAGTTCACAATACATAACTAAAAACCTGTTTCCTAACGTCACTGTTGACTACTATTCAGTATCAGGAAACATTTCACCAATTTTTGGTGCATTTTTTGACACTTTTTGCCTTCACTAGATCATTTTTAAAAGTACATTTAGACCATTACAGACAATGTTAGTTTATTTATTTTATATATATAGATATATATTATATATATATATCGAATATATATATCATATATAATATATATATATATGTGTGTGTGTGCGGGGGGCTTATATAATATATATAAATTTTTTTCCCCTCATTAATGTACACACAGCACCCCATATTGACAAAAACACACAGAATTTTGCATTTTTGCAGATTTATTTTTTTTTTTTTAAAAAAAAAAGAAAAAAAACCCCCCCCTGTAAGATCCCTGGTTCCTAATTATTCAGACCCTTTGCTCAGTATTTAGAAGCACCCTTTTGATCTAATACAGTCATGAGTCTTTTTTGGGAAAGATGCAACAAGGTTTTCACACCTGGATTTGGGGATCCTCTGCCATGCCTCCTTGCAGATCCTCTCCAGTTCTTTCAGGTTGGATGGTAAACGTTGGTGGATAGTCATTTTTAGGTCTCTCCAGAGATGCTTAATTTGGTTTAAGTCAGGGCTCTGGCTGGGCTTTTCAAGAACAGTCACAGAGTTGTTGTGCAGCCACTCCTTCGTTATTTTAGCTGTGTGCTTAGGTCATTGTCTTGTTGGAAGGTAACCTTCGGCCCAGTCTGAGGTCCTGGGTACTCTGGAGAAGGTTTTCGTCCAGGACCAGTCGTCCTGTCCCTGCAGCTGAAAAACACCCCCACGGCATGATGCTGCCACCACCATGCTTCATTGTTGGGACTGTATTGGACAGGTGATAGCAGTGCCTGGTTTTCTCCACACATACCGCTTAGAATTAGGCCAAAAAGTTCTATCTTGGTCTCATCAGACCCGAGAATCTTATTTCTAACCATCTTGGAGTCCTCAGGTGTTTTTTTAGCAACCCATGCGGGCTTTCATGTGTCCCTTGCACTGAGGATAGGCTTCCGTCGGGCCACTCTGCCATAAAGTTCCGACTGGTGGAGGGCTGCAGTGATGTTGACTTTCTACAACTTTCTCCCATTTCCCAGCTGCATCTCTGGAGTTCAGCCACAGTGATCTTTGGGTTCTTTTTTACCTTTCTCACCAAGGCTCTTCTCCCCCAATAGTTCTGTTTGGCCGGACGGCCAGCTCTAGGAGGGTTCTGGTCGTCCCAAACATCTTCCCTTTAAGGATTATGGAGGCCACTGTGCTCTTAGGAACCTTAAGTGCAGCAGAACTTTTTTTTGTAACCTTGGCCAGATCGTGCCTTGTCACAATTCTGTCTCGGAGCTCTTCAGGCAGTTCCTTTGACCTCATGATTCTCATTTGCTCTGGCATGCACTGTGAGCTGTAAGGTCTTATATAGACGGGTGTGTGTGGCTTTCCTAATCAAGTCCAATCAGTATAATCAAACACAGCTGGACTCAAATGAAGGTGTAGAACCATCTCAAGGATGATCAAAGAAATGGACAGCACCTGAGTTAAATATATGAGTGTCACAGCAAAAGGGTCTGAATACTTATGACCATGTGATATTTCAGTTTTTTTTCTTTTTTAATAAATCTGCAAAAATGTCACAATTCTGTGTTTTTCTGTCAATATTGGGGTGCTGTGTGTACATTAATGAGGATTTTTTTTTTTACTTAAATGATTTTAGCAAATGGCGGCAATATAACAAAGAGTGAAAAATTTAAGGGGGTCTGAATACTTTCCGTACCCACTGTATATCATGAAATAATACAGTAAACAACTGGATAATGTTTTAACTTCTCAGGTGTTAAAAAAGTACTTTATTATTCTAGATAAACTGCGATAAACAGCCTAGGTCGGGTCCCTCTTTTGTGACCACAAACATGCACCGCACCAGTCTTCTGTCACACTTCGACTATCTTCATTCAGCTTCCTGTGAAAGTATTGTTTCTCTAATGCGATTAGTTTGTTGAAGTATTATTCCCACAGAAGGTGCAGGCTTCAAAATATGGTCCATTGCAGCACCAAAAAAGGTTCATATCAAGAACCAGTTTTTGACAATACGCTTCTTTGCAGATGTTAAATGAAAAGCCATTTTAAGGCTGGAATGGACATTTGTTTTTAAAGAATATGGCTAAAAAAACTCTTTCTTTCACTGTCATTGACAAGCATAAAGTAATCATACGTGCCTGTGGGCTCGTTATCACTAATGACACACTATTGCTGTGTGGGTTGAAAACACAGAGGAAACTAGCTGACCATGAAGTTGCCTGTCAGGCAGTGCGCAACTTCCCTTTCATCAAAATGTGTCTATAAGTCGACAGAGGTTACACGTCAGACACAAATTCGGCTGAACTGTGTGAACTTACATTCAGCACTCCCTGTAGACAGAGACTCGCTGCTTTACTTCACAGCTATGGAACCAACAACAATCAGAGAAGGGTACTTAGTGAAGAAGGTAAGGCTGGGGTGTATCTGTGATTCTGTGGTACAATAATAGCTTTTCTGTGGTGTGCTTCAGGGTTTGTGATCTGCAGCGTTAAGTTTTCTGTAAAAAAAGTTACTTTTAAAAGTAATGCATTACCAATATTGAGTTACTCCATAAAAATTAACTAATTACGTTACTTAGTTACTTTTGTCACACCCCCCCCCCTGCAAAGTAATGCGTTTACGTCCTTCTGCGTTACTTTTATCTGGGCAGGGCTTGCTTGTTTGTTTGTTTTTTTTAATAAAAAAGGTATATTTTTGGCAAATATAAAAGCCTATACACACCAAAAAAGTGAAATGAAGGGAAGTAAATTAACTTCTGTACTTATAATGCAGAAGAAAATTTCACACACTTTTAACAATAAACACGGGACAGGAGAGCTGTCAGTCAATAAACTGGAAAAAAAGTAACTTGCGTTACTTATTTTAAAAAATAACTCCGATATTCTCTTGTAAATTAAAAAGTAATGCATTACTTTACTATTTGGAAAAAAGTAACTTGATTACGTAACTTGTGTTATTTGTAATGCGTTACCCCCAACACTGCTGGTGACCTTAAAAGGAAGATGTTTCGGTGTTCATCCAAACACTTCAGTTGTAAAATTGAACATTTTATACCCTTAAAAGTTTTAGAAAGTCTACATCAACAAAATTAAAGATACTTTTGCAACTCAGACTTCAGATTAACCCAACAGCATTTGTATGTCTGGCTAATAGAGGTGTTTGATATATCGGATGTATTTTTCGGTGCTGACACTGAGCAATATAGGCTATATGTGACCCTGGAGCACAAAAGCCAGTGTTAAGTCGCTGAGGTATATTTGTAGCAAAGGCCAACAATACATTGTATTGGTCAAAATTATAAATTTTACTTTTATGCCAAAAATCATTATGATATTAAATAAAGATCATGTTCCATAAAGATATTTGGTACACTTTCCTGCTGTATATCAAAACATCATCTTTTTGATTAGTAATATTCCGTGCTAAGTACTTCATTTGGACACTTTAAGGCGTTTTCTCATATTTAGAGATTGTGCACCCTCAGATTCCAGATTTCAGATTTACCCTATATAATTATTTATTTACTTATGACTGGTTGTGCTCCAAATTTGAAAATGCACCATGATAATACCATATATGACAGTACTGATGTCATGCGCTGATGTTTTGTCATGTTTTTCCACGAAGTTGTAAAGTTGCTCTATTTTGGGAATAGATGTGGAAACTTCCTCCTCCTTTTACAAAAACACACTCATTGCAGCATGTACTGTAACGTACATTTCATTTAGTCCACACACTCATTCATTTATTTAGGGATTGAACCCCTTGGTTTTGGGATAGCATTTCATAATATTCTTGTCTTTAGGGAACACTGTAATGAAAACAAAACTAAATTTGTGCATCAGGATCTGGCAGCTGAAAATATAGTACAATTCAACCCACAGCTGTGCATGTGAGCTAAAACAAAGAAGTGAAAACGACCGAAATTGAACGTTCATACTTCACTGAAATTCTTTTGAGCACTGAAATTCAAACCGTGCTGATCTAATCCTTTATATCAAACGGTATCTTTCCTTTAGCTGCATGGATTGAAGTAACAAGCTATTTGTTTATAGCTCAGCACTACTGCTTTTGTATTCAGTATCTGCATCGCTGATTTTAGGAAGTTACAGCAGAGAAGTGTTGTTGTTTTGCAGGGGACGGTGCTCAACTCGTGGAAGGTAGTGTGGGTGGTGTTAGCAGATGACGCCATTGAGTTTTACAAGAAGAAGACAGACAACAGTCCGAAGGGAATGATCCCTCTGAAGGGTGCGACTCTGACCAGCCCGTGCCAGGATTTCACTAAAAGAACGGTGAAGGAATCACTGATATACTGATGACATATCTAGAGTTTTTCATGAATAGCTTTCATATGCTTTTGTCAACAGCTAGTGTTTAAGGTCAGTACGGCTAAGAACCAGGGGCATTTCTTCCAAGCGACTCACCTGGAGGAGAGGGAGCTTTGGGTTAAAGATATCAAGAGAGCCATCACTTGTTTACAGGGCGGCAAGAAGTTTGCCAGGAAGTCAACGCGCCGATCCATTCGGTTACCAGAAAATGTTAACCTGAGGTATTACACTGTGATTTCAGTAATAAAACTGGGTCATATTTGAAATATTAGTGATCGCGTTGGCATATGCCTATTTTGAATTGAGCTCATATTATGCAAACTGTTTGTTTTCAATGACTGAATAAAAGAGTGTCTGTTTTCTGCTAAAACCTAAGAAATAGATGGTAAATACAGTTTTAAAGACCCTGCTGTGAATTACAAAGCCGTTAAAAACACTGCCTTTGATCTGTCTGTCTGCAGTGAACTGTATGTTCTAATGAAAGATCAAGACAAAGGAGTGCAAGAGCTGAAGGTAGAGAAGGATAAAAGGCTGTTCAATCACTGCTTCACAGGTAAAATGTTCATTTCAGCTCCAGTGGTAAAATAAAGAACTAGACCAAACCTGCTTACTACCATAAATGTGACCCGGGACCACAAAACCATCCATAAGGGTAAGTTTTTGAAATTGATATTTAACATCCTGAACTCTGAGTAATGAGCTTTCCATTGATGTATGGTTTTTTAGGATAGAACAATATTTGGCCGAGATACAACTATTTAAAAAGGTGCAAAAAAAATCGAAATATTGAGAAAATCAGCTTTAAAGGTTCAAATGAATTCTTAGCAATGCATATTACTAATCAAAAAATAAGTTTTGATATATTTACGTTAGGAAATTTACAAAATATCTTCACGGTACATGATCTTTACTTAATATCTTAATTATTTTTGGCATAAAAGAAAAATTAAATTTTGACCCATACAATGTTTTTTTTTGGCTATTTGCTACAAATATACCCCAGCGACTTAAGACTAGGTTTTGTGCTCCAGGGTCACAAATGAGATTACCGTGACACAGCTGAATACCACTGAGGATTTTTTTTTCATTCGATCACACTCATTTAAGAGTCCCTTTCTCACATTAACAAACCCTTCACTTTTGCTCAAACTCTAATCCTGCTGGGCTTGTTAATAGTTTCGTGGGCGTGTTGTTCAGTTAGGTAGGATTGGCGGCAGAATATTGCCCGATAAGTACTAATAACAGCCAATATACAGGCATTCTATAAGCAACTACAGTGAGAATTGCTCCCTATACTAAACTGCTACCGTTTTTTCTAGAGGAACATCTCCATTTAATCTCTCTTTCTGTGAGTTTTGTTGACCTGTAAAAGTCTCCCGGTGGATCTGCTGGCAGGAAACACAGTGATCGACTGGCTGATTTCTGAGGGGAAGGCCAGAAACAGACCCGAGGGACTGATGCTGGCCACCGGACTGCTAAACGAGGGATTCCTGCTGCCCGCCGGAGACGTGTCCAAAGACGGCGCGGAAAAAGGAGCAGAGTGTGTTTTCCTGGACCAAATCGAGGCTCTTTATTACTTTGTGAGTTAACAAATTATATAATGCACATTATTATTATTGGCTCTATTCCAAAAGTCACCTTAATTTCTATAGCGCTGTATACAATGCAGACTGTTTCAAACATAAAAAGGAAAATAACAAATCAATGATGCAAACTTCAAATATGTTGCAAATTCTGCTGCAAAGTAAAAAAAAGCAGCTCTACAAAGACACTTGTCACTGTTCAGCTCAGTTCAATTCAAGTGTTGTTCTCATTTAGCTGCAGATGATATTGCTGAATATAAAGTGTCTTTTAAACCCCAGCTTATAGAAGTCAGTTTCCTCTGAATAATAATACAAATCTTTTTGTCTTGCAATTCTGACTTTTTTCTCAGAACTGTATGATATAAACTCACTGTTGCAAGTTACAAAGTCAGAATTGCGGTGGCAAATAAAGTTCTCCTCTGGCCAAATTAACAAACACTTGATTTATGAGGCTACACTCTTAAAAATAAAGGTCTTCTATTGGCATCAATGGTTCCCAACGAACTTACCATCCATGACACCTTTCAATTGCACAAAAGGTTCTTTATAGTTGAAAAAGGTTCTTTAGATTTTTTTAATGTTCTTCACACTAAGAAAAAATGGACTGTTCACTGAAAGGTTCTTTGGGGAACCAAAAATGGTTCTATGGCAGGGTTCCTCAAATCTTACCCTGGAGGGTCAATGCGCTGCAGAGTTTAGCTCCAACCCTGATCAAACTTACTTACCTGTGATTTTTCTAATGATCCTGAAGACATTGATTAGCATGCTCAGGTGTGTTTGATTGGGGTTAGAGCTAAACTCTGAAGGAAAGTGGATCTCGTGGCCAGATTTGAGGATCCCTGTTCTGTGGAATCGCTGTGAAACCCCCTTTTGGAACCTTTATTTTATAGAGTGTCACTTCACAAGCACGATTTTGGCTATCTGGGGGATCTTATTCAATAAACTGTTGCATCAGCTACTTCTTTTGATAGATCGGCGGAAATACTTGTATACCGTAGCCATGTTGCAGCTGCCTACATAGGCAGTATGCTTGTAAGACCCTTTCCATCTTATTGCACTTTCCTGTGACATTGACGGGGGGGGTTGTTTGTTTTTTTTAAGAAAAGGATATAACCTTAAAGTATATTGTAAATCATACGCATGCTTCAAATGCTAATTTTCAATGGTTTTGTCTTTCTTAGCATTGTTTAAGTAACACTGAAATGAACTGAGAGAATCTCCTCTCATGAAAGTGTTGCCACAATCAATCAGTTAGGACACCTCTCCCTTGATGTGTTATGGATCTTGGATAGAGCTGACTAGATTGAAAATTGTAGTGTATTGGGCACGTTCAAGGAACAATGGCGTGTCTGTGAAGCTAGAGCGTTGTTTTAGGGTGTGCATGTGTTTTTATCTGCGTCAAGATATGAGTTTCTTTTGTGAGGTTACTCCATCGATGAGACGTGATCATGAAGGAGGCGTTCAGAGGGCCATAGTCAAACGGGGCCTGTTTTGCTTAACAGTAGCGCCAACAAACACATGATGGATGACGCCATGATCTTGTGATGCTGGTGGGTGGTTGACTGTGAGATTAGACGAAGAAGTCAATCCACACACCTTGTATCCAGCATATTTTTTCACACCAATTTGTACCTTAACAAGCTTTGACTTCATGGCCCTAATTGTTTTTTCTTGCAAAATATAAACTTTATAAATATAAAATATTAGCAATTTCTCAGCTATTCTCATTTCAACAGGTCCAGGCAAAGAATTGGAAAGGCAAATTTATTTTGAAGATTATCACCTGCTTATATCCACTACTATGAGCCCACCAAAGTAAGCAGTTCCTGCCATTTCTAAAGAATTGGTTTGTTTTGTTTTTTCATGTAAAAATTAAGACAGTTTGGGATGTCCTGTGTGTCTCTGTACGGGTGAGGACAATCTCTCGTCTCCATTCACCGCTGGTTCATCGTGACGGCGTGGAATACTTCCGTGATGGTAAGACGAACGGCCCCATCTCATAAATACAGACTAAACCATTTGACAATCCCACCGCTTTATAATATGCACGTAATGGAGACTATGAATATCACAAACCCATAAAGAACATGTTTTCACTTCAATTTAAGTGAACCTTTGTTTTCAACAGATTAAGCTAGCAAAAAACATATACACGATTTCAAATCATGAATAATGTAAAATGGCTGGAGTGCTAAATGTACGAGACTGAGTTGATCGCTGAGAGTGTGATCAGAATCAAGCTAAGATATTTTGTTTTAGTAACAGTGTTCAGACTTTATAACCATGAATTTTTGAACTGGTGGTGGCGCTATGGAGTACATCGTAGAGACACAAGAGTTGGTCTGATTACTATTCAGGACCACCTCTACCAGTGTACCAAATTTCATTATTTTCCTATGTACTGTTAATAGGGCTGCCATAAACGTCTCGGTTACGTATGTAACCCTCATTCCCTGAAGGAGGTAACAGAAACGTCACGTCGGTGACCGACGAATTGGGATCTCGTTTCGAGACAATCTACTTCGAGTGTAAACTAAACGAGCCAATGCACATTGGCATGCGATTATTGCATCCAGATGCTGCTGATCACAGCTTGAGTATAAGTAGGCAGCTGGTGCAGTGCATATTCAGGTTTTCGTTGAGGAGCCGAGCCAGTGACCCGGCCCCACTGTGGTACAGCAACTGTGGCGACGGGATGGGACGTCTCCGTTCCCTCCTTCAGGGAAAGAGGGTTACATACGTAACCGAACATTCTCTTTCAGTCAGGTCACTCAGAGTCACATTGGTGACCGATGAATTGGGATCCCTTACAAAGTGCCACTACTACTGCCCCTTCCAGCGCCCCTAGTAAGCCACCTGGTTCCCCCGCGGCAACTGGGGCGGAAGATAGGAGAGGGCTTACGTGGACCAAGTTTTCCAAATGAAGTTCTTGGCAATGCATATTACTAATAAAAAAAAAAGGTTTTGATATATTTACGGTAGGAAATTTATAAAATATCTTCATGGAACATGATCTTTACTTAATGATTTTTGGCATAAAAGAAAAATCGATAATTTTGACCCATACAATGTATTGTTTTTGTCTATTGCTACAATATACCCCAGCGACTTAAGATTGGTTTTGTAGTCCAGGGTCACAAATGAGAAGTATTACCGTGACACAGCTGAATGATCACTGAGGATTTTTTTTTCGATCACACTTTATTTTAAGGTCCAGTTCTCACAACCACCAAACCACTAACTATGACCTTTGCCTGAATAAACTCCTAATTTGCTACTTATTAATAGTTCGTGCTTAGTGCGTTGGTTGTTCAGTTTAGGTAGGATTAGGCATGCAGAATATGTGCCCTATAAGTACTAATAAACAGCCAATATAGCAGGCATGCTAATAAGCAACTACAGTGAGAATTGCTCCCTATACTAAACTGCTACCGTTTTTTCTAGAGGAACATCTCCATTTAATCTCTCTTTCTGTGACTTTTGTTGACCTGTAAAAGTCTCCCGGTGGATCTGCTGGCAGGAAACACAGTGATCGACTGGCTGATTTCTGAGGGGAAGGCCAGAAACAGACCCGAGGGACTGATGCTCGTTAGTAAGCCACCTGGTTCCCCCGCGGCAACTGGGGCGGAAGATAGGACAGGGCTACGTGGCGGAGTCTATTATTGTTCCACATACCCATACAGTAGACTTATTGTGATACCATGGGAAATGCGTACCCTTTCCAGGGATGCGTGGTCCACATCCTGCCTGCAGGGAGTTCATGGTGGAGATTACACATATGGGACGGGCATTTAAGGTCAGTACAACTATGGAATGTCATGAGGTGGGCTCCAGCCCATGTAGGAGGGAGCAACACGTCCGGGACGGCAGAGTGGAGTCTGCCAAAGGAAAGACACGGGCTCACCAAGAGGGGAACTGTACCATGGAAGAATAGACACATGGGATCACCGTGGGGATCACAACATATGGACACCTAGCCTAGCACAGGGGTCAACCAACAGGCGTACTTACAAGTGTTAGGCCTAGTGCCGGACGTTCCGCCACGTCCGGCTGCCGAAGGTGATGGAGGAACTCCACAGGGTTTGCCTTGTGGGGGAACTGAACTGAAGAGCAGAGTAATCGCACATATCCAGTCCGCAGAGGGAAATGGCACAGCATGCGAGACACCGAGCAGTCTCTTTGGTTCATTGGCTACTTGAGGCGAATACACGAGAGGACACTGGCTCTACACGAAGGCTATAAAACCTAGCAAACATGTTTGGTGTCGCCCAGCCCACAGCTCTACAAATATGTCAGCGAGGCGCGGGGGGGGGAGGAGAATATGATGGGGGGGGACGGGGGGGTGCACAACGCCCAAGAGAGCAACACTCCTTGTCGAGTGTCTTCTCAACCCAAGTGGGCACAGCACGCCTTGGTTGAACGCACAGATGGCATCCACTAGCCAGTGGGCCAACCTCTGCTTGGAGACAGCCTTTCCCTTCTGCTGGCCTCCATAACAGACGAAGAGCTGCTCTGAGGTCCTAAAGCTCCACGTACAGTCCACGAATAGGTGTAAAGCGTGAACAGGACTGAGCAAAGCTAGGGCTGGGTCTGCCTCCTCCGAGGGCAGTGCTTGCAGGTTCACCACCTATTCACACTGCAACCACTCCACTGGTGGAGCCTTGGACCCTATCCGGCCTCAGGATAATTTGAAGAGTATCCTGCCCGATTCCAGGCATGCCTTTCCGTTGACCGAAAATGCATGCAGGTCCCCTACCCTCTTGATGGAACCCAGTGCAGTTAAAAGCACTGTCTTTATTGACTGAGTTCTCGTCTCTGCAGACTGCAATGGCTGAAAGGGAGCCATCTGCAATGCCGTAAGCACCAGAAGGAGATCTCAAGAGGGTACTGGGTTATGGCGAGTAGGATTTAGTCTCATCACACCCCTCAGGAACCTGATGATCAGGTTGTGCTTCCCCAAAGACTCACCGTCTACAGGACCATGATGTGCGGCAATTGCAGCAACATGCACTTTTAGGGTGGAGGGAGACAGCCTTCGCTCCAACCTCTCCTGGAGGAAGGAAAGCACAGCTCTGGTCGGGCATCTCCGGGTGTTCTTGCTGAAGTGATAGTGTCTACCACCGCCTGGGGTAGATCACTTAGGACCTCTGCATCCTGTCTAGGGAACACATGTGGAGGTTCCACAGATCTGGATGCGGGTGCCAGAGGGTGCCCCGTCTCTGATAAAAAGTAGATCTTTCCTCAGAGGAATGCGCCAGGGAGGGGCTGTCGCGAGGAGAATCAGTTCTGGGAACCAGGTC
>JADLZN010005441.1:0-102572 GCA_018155175.1 Sinocyclocheilus anophthalmus
TTTTATTTTATTTATTATTTTTTTTTTTTTTAGAAAACAAAGGACAATTGACAATTAATTTTGTGGGAATTCTGAGCTCTGATTATTCCTTTAATAACAGCAAAGCCATGTATTTCTGAATAACAAGTTTCAGCCAGATTTTCTACAGGTAAAAACACAGAAATAAAAGTGTTACCCTGGTTTTGTCCAGTGCCGTAGGTGAGGGGTAACGTGTGCGTTGAGTGGACGTGTGTCTTCTGTCCGTTTACGACAGTATGTTGACCCTGGTGACCGTTGGGATTCGCCATTTGGCAGAATTTTCCAGTAAAGTTTGGTGGGCACTGGCACTTGTCCCGAGTGCTGCATTTTCCTCCATTCATGCAGGGCAAATGGCAAACAACTAAAACACACACAAACAGAGCAAAGCGTGGTTAATCACAGCCTTATCGGGTGACATTTTTCAATGTTTAGTTTAGTGACAACTTCCTGTTCAGGGACCCATCACATTTAAGAGACCGACAAACATATACACAGGTGAACCAACAAAATTATCATCAAACTTTAGTTTTGTCCCATGTTTGAGCAAGTGTTTGCTTGTGGGCTGTTGTGTGCGTGTGTGTAGGTGCTTAAACACTTCACACAAAAGCTGTTTAGGAACTTTTGTGGTGGCGTGTAATGAGAGTTCTACGTGACACATTTCCACTGAAACATTCCATTATGGTGACGGACCATTCTGCCGTGAAACATCTTCGACTTTCTCTCTGCCTCGCTCGCTTCTAGCCATTTTTCACACTGCTTAAAATCTCACTTGAGCTTTTAGATCACATTCGGCTCAGTAATAATACTAGCAAAATGGATTTAATTATCCCACAGCTGAGGTAAATAAACGTTTTGGGGCTTGATATTTTACGGCAATATGTTTGTGTTGTGGTATAGGACATTATTTCGAACATTTAAATGAGGTGAACCTCATTCTCCTGTCGTGATATTCTTTAAAAACGTTCCCAAACCAAAAGCCACATAATATAATTAACCTTCATGAACTCATCATGCTAAATGCTCATTAAAACAGCACGGCTGTCCTAACCACCACTCCCACACAGCACAACATGACGTCATTTCCTCTCAAACCGCATAGACCTCCTGTGGCCAGACGCAGAGTTCACTGACTGCAGATACCATAATTTAAGATTAAAGGGAGGGTAGACTGCTTACTTGGCTAAATGGTGACTTATCACAGTCTTCTATTATTTGTATATACATTTTCACACTCTTTTTTTATTCATGAAGCATTATTTCATTCATTTTTCCAAATGAGGGTAACCCCAAATGTCCCCAAAGAGAGGTTTTGTCATATTTAACTGTCTTCCAGGTGCTGGCCGCATGGAGGCTTTACCTAATAATTATAAGATGGTTTTCTCAGTTTATTATGATAAGCCCACACAACTGTCCTAAAGATGAAATATTTTGACCAGCACATTTCCATGACTAAACATGAATGCACCAGGTGTCCATTATTAGTGAATAAGGATAAACCTTCTTTATAAAGACTGCAAAAAAATAAAACGAGTATCATGAGAACTGTTATACATACCCCTGTTGGCTTCCAGCCTGTCCGAAACTGTTGTAATCTGCAAGAAGAACACAACATTTATTTAAAATATCAAATTCATTCACAAAAACAATGACTTTGAGTCACAGAGTCGAATGAACGTACGGTCATATACACTTAAAACGCCTATATTGGCTCATTCTAAACACAAACTAATAAGGTAATGAAGAAAATATAGTATAAAAAGTACATATATGTATGCATGTACATATATATATGACATACACACACACATATATATATACAAACACATAGCAGGTGCATCTCAATAAATTAGAATTTGTCGTGGAAAAGTTCATTTATTTCAAACTCAAATTGTGAAACTCGTGTATCAAATAAATTAAATGCACACAGACTTAAAGTAGTTTAAGTCTTTGGTTCTTTTAATTATGATGTGGCTCACATTTAACAAAAACTCACCAATTCACTATCTCAACATATTAGAATATGGTGACATGCCAATCACTTAATCAACTCAAAACACCTGCAAAGGTTTCCTGAGCCGTCAAAATGGTCTCTCAGTTTGGAGTCACTAGGCTACACAATCATGGGGAAGAATGCCGATCTGACAGTTGTCCAGAAGACAACCATTGACAACCTTCACAAGGAGGGTAATCCACAAACATTAATTGCCAAAGAAGCTAGCTGTTCACAAAGTGCTGTATCCAAGCATATTCATAGAAAGTTGAGGGGAAGGAAAAAGTGTGGAAGAAAAAAAGATGCACAACCAACCGAGAGAAACGCAGCCTTATGAGGACTGTCAAGCAAAATCGATTCAAGAATTTGAGGTGAACTTCACAAGGAATGGACTGAGGCGGGGGTCAAGGCATCAAGAGCCACCACACACAGACGTGTATGTATGTCATCTGCTGGTGTTGGTCCATTGTGGTTTTTGAAAACCAACGTCACTGCACCGTTTACCAATAAATTTTGGAGCACTCCATGCTTCCTTCTGCTGACCAGCATTTGAAGATGCTGATTTAATTTTCCAGCAGGATTTGGCACCTGCCCACACTGCCAAAAGCACCAAAAGTTGGTTAAATGACCATGGTGTTGGTGTGCTTGACTGGCCAGCAAACTCACCAGACCTGAACCCATAGAGAATCTATGGGGTATTGTCAAGAGGAAAATGAGAAACAAGAGACCAACAAGAGTGCAGATGAGCTGAAGGCCACTGTCAAGAAACCTGGGCTTCCATACCACCTGAGCAGTGCCACAAAATGATCACCTCCATGCCACACCGAACTGAGGCAGTAATTAAAGCAAAAGGAGCCCCTACTATGTATTGAGTACATGTACAGTAAATGAACATACTTTACAGAAGGCCAACAATTCACTAAAAATGTTTTTTTTATTGGTCTTAAGTATTTTAATTTGTTGAGATAGTGAATTGGTGGGTTTTTGTTAAATGTGAGCCAAAATCATCACAATTAAAAGAACCAAAGACTTAAACTACTTCAGTCTGTGTGCATTGAATTTATTTAATACACAAGTTTCACAATTCGAGTAGAATTAAACTTTTCCACGACATTCTAATTTATTGAGATGCACCTGTATATATACACATATATAAATATTAGTGTAATAGAGGTGAGAGAATGGGTGGTAGGTTTCAATGAGCAAGCGCCACTCACAAATTAACTCGACAAAAAAAGGAAAGAATAAGAACCGTTTTGATTCTAGTGACTCGCATTGTACAACTGATGTTGAAACAGAGTAATGTTGTGATTTATATTTACAGGATTATGAATAGCAGCGGATTATTAACACATCTGAACATCATTCACAACAGACATACGAGCTGAGCTCCCGTGCTAACAATTAGCCCGCCTCTTAGCTCGAGCGTTGCCAAGCAACAGACCGGCACATGTAAATTGGTGCTCAAAATGAAATAAGATGGGTATAAAATAATTACGGTAAATTCGTGTGATATCAGCTAAAGAAATGACTTGGATGTGTCTGAAGCCAAGCAAAATGTAAAGTGCCGCAGTTTTCGACGCCCTCCCCCATTTTCACACGCAGACAAACGGAACCGGTTCGAACCACACCGGCAAACTCGATAACATAAACATTTAACAGATTCATCGCGTTTTATGAAACATATAACGTTAACTTACTCTACATAACTATAACTGGCAACAAAATGTATATCCACATTTACAAATTTTTTTTAAATCTCTAACGTGCTATGAAACGGTACAAAAGATTTAACGCCGCTCTTACCTGCAGCAGACGCCATTTCGTGTGCCTTTGGTTGCGCCAACTGCGCATGCGTGGATGGCACTCTTCAGGAGCTACCATTTAATCAAGCGGGGGTGGACATTTATTGCAAATGTTTAAATTCCGTGAGTATTTTGGTATGAAATCCTATATATTTGTCTGAACATTAACTTTTGATGCACTTTGATTGGCAAAGCACGTCATACAGGAAATAAGCTTAATATAGCGAAATTAAATATATCTGTTCATGGGTTCGTCCTGAGAATGGATTCGTCCAGAATGACCTACTTGACAGATTCCGTTTAAATAAATCCTTCATAAGAGGAATCATGCATGAAAGAAATGGTCTTAATTACATCACCAAAAGCACCACTTTTTTCTTTTGGGGGGGCCCGCACCTAATTTATAGAAATAGATTGTTTATTAAGCGACCCTGAAACACAAAAGGTACATTTACAGGAGGGTTGTGCAAAACACACCGCAAAAAAAAACTGTAATCCGTGACATTGTAGTTTGCCAGTTCTTTAAAGGGGTCATATTGATGCGATTTCAATTTTTCCTTTCTCTTGGAGTGTTACAAGCTCTTGGTGCAAAAAGAAGATCTGTAAAGTTACAAAGACTAAAGTCTCAAAATCAAAGAGATATTCTTTATAAAAGTTGAGTTAACCATGCCTACCTAAAAACGGCTCATTCTAACACGCCCCCACATGTCTAAGTCACAATGTGGGAAGATTTGCATAACACCACGCAAAGAAAGAAGGCGGGGTTCAGGAACAATCAGTAGTGTTGATGCAGCCATGTCAGGGATACGCTTGTGTTTCAGTGCGAAAGCAAACGCACTTTATTTGGCCTTCCGAAAGTAGATGCAAATTAGGAATCATTGGTTAAGATTTATTTACAACAGAACAGCACAACCCAGAAATTCCGACTTTGCTATGGCAATCTGGCGCTTCGGAATCAGCGACTGTAAGTATGTGTTTGTTCCTAGTTTAAGTATTTGCTATTGACTGCTCAAATGCGGATTTTTGTGCAGCGCAGAGTAACGCGTAGTGTGTGAGGTTGGTGTGGGTGGGTCGTGCGGGGGTGTGTGTGGGTGTGTGTGAGGGAACAGGTAGAATCACGGAGAGTGAACTGCCTGTCAGAAATCATCGCACGTCAGCTTTCTTAACCGCGGCTTGTGTACTGCATCCTCACTGTGTCTGTCACGCGACTCTGTACCCCTTTCAGGCTCTGAACTGTATGGTAAAAACTAACGACATTATGAACTGTCTGGATATGTACTTGTTTTTGAAAAAAAAAAAGCGAAGCCTCGCGTTGATGGTAAGGCAGGAGGCGGAGGCGGACGCCAGGCGTTACATTTCCGATGAGTGCTTGTGGTGTTCGGCCAATCAAAATGCATTGGGTCAGCTGGCCAATCAGGGCAGACTGCGTTTGTCAAAGGAGGGGGCTTTGTTGAAAACGACGTGTTTGAGAGAGGCGGGCATAGAGGACCTACACTATGTACAGTATTTGAAATATAATGTGTTTTTTGAACATTAAAGCAACATATTCTGTTACACCAAATACAACAAAAATAATGATCTTTAGAAAAGCATCATATGACCCCTATAAACCATGAACACACGTATTGAAAAACCGAAGTGTTTCATTTTAAATATGAATAAAGTATTGTCTTAGAATTCATTTTGAACAAAACAAACAAACAAAAAATGCTACCCTGGAAAACTGCTTTACACGCTAAATGTTGTAAATTATGCTTTAATATCACATTGTAAATTATTTGTTATTTGGCATTGTTCATTGCACAGTGTAGCATTACCTACACCATAGTTTACCTGCAAAGTTTTTTTTTTTCTTTCTAAGACCTAGCTAAAGCAAGCAAAAGTACATTTCAGCGTAGCATACAAAACTGTTCATTGAAAAATAGTTATGGCACTTTGAAAATCGATATGACAGTGAATGCTTATGAAGGTGTTGTACCAAATACAAGTCATATTTCTTAAGATAAATATAATAACAGGACTTTGTTGACAATCCTCAAATGACAGCACACGATGGAACCACAACTGATAAACCTGCACCTGAAACATCTGATATGGACTGGTGCAAATCGGGCTGTCAGGTTAGCGTCCTGTTCTAAACGCAGTGCGAGCTTCTGCAGTGCAAGAAGTTTTTTCCTAGTCAACTGCTGGGTCATTGTCCAGTGCCCAAAGGTCAATAGGTCATGATAAGCTACAGTGTCCTGTTCAAAGTGCTGTGTAGTCAGAGTAACCCATCTTGCTCAAAGACAGAGGGCAGCAGGGAGAAGTCAAAGGGGGCAAATTTGACTCCCGTTCCACTGTAGAATTTGTTCTGAAATTCCACCCTGCAAAAAGTAAAAAATTAAAAAGAATCTATAAATAGAAGGTAGAGAAATACAGATTTCTTTATAACATAATATTTCAAAATATTAATTTTAATTTTAAATGTAACTGAAAATATTAATATTAACTTAAAATTAGGGCTGCACAATAATGGTTAAATCATGAATATTTTGCAATAAAATATAAATAATATTATTATATATTATTATTATAATGTCATTTTTTTCCATTTCATCAGAATTTTTGCCCTTTCACATAGGCACAAATCACGAGAACATCAACTCGCATGGTTTGCTTGCAGATTTGACAGCACAGACGTCCGTGTGAAAGAAAAACAGGCTGTTTTACACTTTTATTCAAGAAGAATATCTCAGTAGAGATTACTTACATGTTTGCCAGTGTTTTTAGCTCATTACAGCTTTTTCTCTAATGTAGACAGCACACGTACGCATGGTTGCCAGGTTGGGGAGATTAAGTAAACCACTAGGAAGAAATGTATAAATTGTGACCCTGGACCACAAAACCAGTCTTAAGTCGCTGGGGTATATTTGTAGCAAGTGTCAAAAATACATTGTATGGGTCAAATTATAGATTTTTCTTTATGCCAAAAATCATTAGGATATCAAATAAAGATCATGTTCAATGAAGATATTTAGTAAATTTCCTACATTAAATATATCAAAACTTAATTTTTGTTTAGTAATATGCATTGCTAAGAACTTTATTTGGATGACTTTAAAGGCGATTTGCTCAGTATTTAGATTTTTTTGCACCCTCAGATTCTAGATTTTCAAATCGTTGTATCTCGGCCAAATATTGTACTAACAAACCATACATCAATGGAAATATAATTTATTCAGCTTTCAGATGATATAAATCTCAATTTTTAAAAATTTACCCTTATGACTGGTTTTCTGGTCCAGGGTCACAATTTAAGGGAAAGCTTAAAAGCTTAAGCTCATTGGGGGATTTAAGCTCTTGACATCTGGCAACCACAACCATGAAAGCTTGTGGAGGCTTGTTACCAATGCAAGATAACGCAAATGCCAAATTAAAATGAAACGTTTTCAGGGTTTATATCAAAACATATAGCAGGCAAATACCGCAGATGATTATGCTTAATAAATCGAGAGAAGCAGAAATCGTGATCATGATTAAAATATGATTCATCGTGCAGCCCTACTTCCAATTTAATATTAAAAAAATTAGTACTCTGAAAGGGAAATAAAATTAAGTCTCTTCTAGAAGACCTTTTAATTTAAATCCCATTTCTGATAATTAAACCTGGCTGTATCTGAGACTATGTGCTCACCAGTGAAGACGCAGTGCGTGGAGGAAAGCGGACAGACCCTCCATGACCAGGAGAATGGAGATGGTGAGCAGGGCAAAGACACTGAACACAGGCACAAGGAAAAGCACGCCCAGTCTGGAGCTCATCCTCAGACCCAGACGCATCACCATCGCCCACAGTACCTCTGACAGCTCTGTGACACACAAACAATATATTCAAAAATAGTCTAGAAAACAGATTCATATGGCCATGATGTAATGACATGTGTTTTTGTATGTATAGCCAGACACTCACGGGCGTGGGCGAGACTCAGGGCCCAGAGACGCAAATAGGAGGCCGTGTTGGAAACACAGCCCAAACAGTACTCTATGGTGTGAATTGCTTGATGCAGGAAGACGTCTCCAAAATCAAACTGCCAATGAACAAACATGCTGTTAGTGACATTTATACAAGGTAAGTCTTTTGTGTTTTAATGGTGACTGAATGTGAGATCAGTCAACTTTAACCTCCCGAGGCCCTCCTGAGTCGCTTAGTCCCTCCTCTTCATCATGGACTACAGACGGTGACAGGTCTTCTTCACTCACACGCCGAACTCTTTCGTAGCCCTACACACAAAGTAATATGATGTAGCATCTTTGCGCCTCTTTAACCAGTCCATCTCACATCAATATATACATTTTGTTACACACATGTGCACATACAAACCCGATTCCAAAAAAGTTGGGACACTGTACAAATTGTGAATAAAAAAAACAGAATTCAGTGATGTGGAAGTTTCAGATTTCAATACTTTATTCAGAATACAACATAGATGACAAATCAAATGTTTAAACAGAAAATGTATAATTTTAAGGGAAAAAAAAGTTGATTTTAAATTTCATGGCATCAAAAAAGTTGGGACAAGGCCATGTTTACCACTGTGTGGCATCCCCTCTTCTTTTAATAACAGTCTGCAAACGTCTGGGGACTGAGGAGACAAGTGGCTCAAGTTTAGGAATAGGAATGTTGCCCAATTCTTGTCTAATACAGGCTTCTAGTTGCTAAACTGTTAGGTCGTCTTTGTCGCATCTTCCTCTTTATGTTGCGCCAAATGTTTTCTATGGGTGAAGATCTGGACTGCAGGCTGGCTATTTCAGTACCCAGATCCTCCTTCTACGCAGCCATGATGCTGTAATTGATGCAGTATGTGGTCTGGAATTGTCATGTTAGAAAATGCAAGGTCTTCCCTGAAAGAAACAACGTCTGGATGGGAGCATATGTTATTCTAGAACTTGGATATACCTTTCAGAATTTATGGTGCCTTTCCAGATGTGTAAGCTACCCATGCCACACGCACTCATGCAACCACATACCATCAGAGATGCAGGCTTCTGAAATGAGAGCTGATAACAACTTGGGTTGTCCTTGACCTCTTTAGTCCGGATGACATGGCATCCCCGTTTTCCAAAAAGAACTTCAAATTTTGAATCGTCTGACCACAGAACAGTTTTCCACTTGCCACAGTCCATTTTAAATGAGCCTTGGCCCAGAGAAAACGCATGCGCTTCTGGATCATGTTTAGATATGGCTCTTTTTTGACCTATAGAGTTTTAGCGGCAACGGCGAATGGCACGGTGGATTTTGTTCACCGACAGTGTTTTCTGGAAGTATTCCTGAGCCCATTTTGGGATTTCCATTACAGTAGCATTCCTGTAGGTGATGCAGTGCCGTCTAAAGGCCCGAAGATCACGGGCATCCAGTATGGTTTTCCGGCCCTGACCCTTACGCACAGAGATTGTTCCAAATTCTCTGAATCTTTGGATGATATTAAGCACTGTAGATGATGATAACTTCAAAAACTCTTTGCAATTTTTCTCTGAGAAAAATATTTTTCGCCGCAGCATTGGGGGAAATGGTGATCCTCTGCCCATCTTGACTTCTGAGAGACACTGCCACTATGAGAGGCTCTTTTTATACCCAATCAATGTCAACCTCCAATTGACCTATAAGTTGCAAATTGGTCCTCCAGCTGTTCATTATATGTACATTTAACTTTTCAGGCCTCTTATTGCTACCTGTCCCAACTTTTTGGGAATGTGTAGCTCTCATGAAATCCAAAAAAAGCCAATATTTGGCATGACATTTCAAAAATCTCACTTTCAACATTTGATATGTTATCTATATTCTATTGTGGATAAAATATAAGTTTATGAGATTTGTAAATTATTCCATTCCTTTTTTACTCACAATTTGTACAGTGTCCCAAGTTTTTTGGAATTGGGTTTGTACATCTGAAGACTACATTTGTCATTTGGGTCAATCGCACTAAAACATGCAGGTCACACTTCACTCTAAATCATAAAAAAAACAACAACAAGAAATAGTATTTTGAATAAAGAAAATGCCTATTTTATGATTAAGATTGTTTTGTATTGTGATTTTCTATATTTTTATGACAAATTAAACAGTTTCTCTCAATTTCTCATTACCGTAACGCATCTGAATGTTTTATATATAGAGATTCTTTTTATACTATATTCGGAATTTCATTACTGTAAAACAGCATTTTACATTTTAATTAGTTTAATTGAATTAGACATTTTAATCAGCATTAAAGGCAGATTTTGACAAACACTAGTATGTATGTATCATAATTTGAATAATATATAAATAAAGGTGGATTCTACAGTTGTTGTAAGATCAAAAGTGTAAATATACGATCTAATTTAATGGTAGTTGATTATCATGAACAATCACAAATTGGCGATTCATTTGTTAATTTTTAGGTAAACACTTACAATAAGGATTCCAGTTGTTAAGACGCCCAGTTAACTACATTAGTAACATGAAATGACAATAAAAAATGGAGACTAAATATTTATTAATCTTAGTTAATTTCAGCATTTGCTAATATATTATTAAAATCAAAAGTTTCACCTGTTAGTATTTTTTAATGGACCTGAGCTAACATTAACAAAGATTAATGAATACTGTAACAAATATATTGCTCATTGCTAATGTAAGTTAATATATTCACTAATGGGACCTTACTATAAAGTGTTACCATATTTTAATGTGATCTACAGCCCTAATAATGTATTCTTTTTTTCTGTTGATTTAGTTGTTTAGTATGAGCTAGTAGGACCAAACAGACCATGAATGTACCATGCAATATCATGTGACATCAGATACGAACACATACATACACAAGAACACAGACACACCCTGTGGACCCCCAGACTCTTCCCGCCATGATGCAGCCAGTAGAGGTACAGAGGTCTCCCAAATAACAGCACTGGCACTGACAGCAGAGCCACCACCACTAGAAACACCTGCAGTCCAATCTGTTACAAGAGGATTAACACAAACACAGACATCAGGCAGATTGAAGGAACCGGCTCACACTTAGTGTTCATACACACACACGCCCCACACACACACACCCTGACGGGGTAAAGGGGTGTAGTGGCGCTCTCCTGCATTAGGAACATGTTGATAAAGTGGATGAGAATGCTCGGAGCCAGCTGTGAGTCTCGCACTGAGAACGCCAGCCATTTGTAAAAGATCATGAAGACCAAATACCCAAAGAGACAAAGTAGAAAGAGCAGCTCAGGAAGAAAGAGAAGATAGATCTTAAACTTCTGTCGGAAGTGCCTGTAAATACATAGAGAGGAAAAGAGCAAAGACAGAATTTAGAGAGTTTAAGAGCAAAGAGAACTGAATGCAGAGAGTATCTGAATAATGACTGTTGTTATATGTGCTTCTGATCATTTTTATGTGTCACACAACTTTTTGATAAAGACCTTTTATGAAAATATGATAGTAGCTATACATTTTCATGTGTAAATACCTACTTATGCTGTGCGAGAAAAATATAAACATGAAAACATAAAACTGTTTCCAAAATTACACTGCATTTTAAATAATCACGGAACTGAACTTAAATTGTCACTGTACTGAAGCCAAAGCAAATGATTAAAACATTATGTGAAAAAATAAACGATAGGGCATGTACAACATGTACATCACAAGGAAGAAATTTTTTTTTTGATGCAGTTTGGGTATTTCTTACTGTAAATTATCTTTAAACAAATGTATAAACATACATAAACCAATATTACTTTGACAGAATACATTGACTACATATTTTTACCCCATTGCTATTAAGTTAGTATTATAGTCGACTGAAATAAAACCATAAAAAAAAACTGTTACTTGAAATAAAATAAATGTTGACTGAAATACGGAAAATGTAAAATGAAAGTAGAAATAAAAATGTATTAGTTTTCAGCTAGGTTCCAAGGCCAACATTTCTCATTTTACATATCAGTTTAGTTAACGGGTGTACTAAAAATACTCAAACTTAAATAATTTCAGGTTTTTGGTCAGAAATGATTTTTAAATAATAAAAATGACAAAATACACTATTTCAATTCACTAAATTTAAAATGAAAATTCAATGATGGAAATATAACAATAAATTTAGTTTGAATATCAATAGAATACACACAACAATTCACAATTTAAAATACAGAAAAAGAAAGAATGGAAAAAAAATGAAAACTACACTTCAACTATCAATAGAAACTAGGGTTGCACGATAAATCGCATGCGATATTTATTTAATGCGCATCTTGTCAGAAAGCAGGTTCTGTAATCAGCGGTTAAATCTCCATCACGTGCGTGCTTTCCCATTGAGCAGCATTAACTACACAGAGCCGTTGGTCACTGACGAGCTGCGCAAAAAATTGCTGCTCAAGTGAACAACGGCTGTGTGTAGTTAATGCTGCTCAATGTGAAAGCACGCAGGTGATGGAGATTTACCGCTTATTACAGAAGCGGCTTTACTGATAAGATGCGTGTTAAACATCGCATGCTATTTATAGTGCAGCCCTAATAAAAACTATACTATTGAAAAAACTAAAACAGTATCTCAATAATACTAAAATAACACTGCCTTGTGATCCTCAGACCCGTTTGAAAACCTTGTGCTAAATCACTTATTCGTGTAATAATTATTAATTGATCCTTTACTATTACACGCATACCAAGACATAAATAATCTGATGCTCACTCACAAGTGGTTGAAGACACTGAGCACCACCCCAAAGCTCATGTGGATGACTCCGATGATCACAGACATCTTCATCTTGTAGGAGTTGAGGAAAGTCAGGCGATTCACGGCCATGTTCCAAATCTACAGGTCAATCGAACACCACAAATTAAGAGCACTGAAACCAATATCAGTGAATTACTCTGAGCCCTAATGTATTATTTCAGCATGTGGCTTCCACCCATTCATAAATCTTCAGAGAGAGTGTACTCACTGGATCAATGCCCAGTGGATAAGGTCCAGAGAAAACACCGGAAACGTTGGGATCCAAGGTGAGTAAAGCATTTGTCTGTAGAGTTTCATTTCTGTGTCAGAGTAAGGAAAGCGTGCAATGATTTGTATGATTATTGTACACGGATCCTTAAATGAAATAAAAATGGAAATATAGCTGCAAGCTGAAATGACGGGCCCAAACACTATGACGGGGAAGCAATGGCATTTAAATAGGTAAATATAAAAGGATTGAAATTTTTTTTTTTCGTGCCACACTTCCTGCTGCAAGCTGGTGGCGCTATATCAGTGCTTGGGCCCTAAAAAGTGAGTTTTGTGTCTTACGTCCACTCCTGCTTGGTGAACATGGCCTTGACGCTCCAGGCTGAGCCAAAGATGTTGAGGGATTTGGAGAAACAGTCATTATAAATGAGTCCAGTGTATATGGAGAATAATCCCATCATCAGTATGATGTATCGCCCATCAAAAAAGGTCGTCCAGACCTGAACAGAGACAAACATTTAATTGTAAACAACAAAAGACACATTTGTACTGGCATCGCCTGTATTATTACAATGCATGTTAGCAGGGCCTAAAACTAACTTTTTGCCACACATGCCAATGGCCGGTGACGTGATAAAAATTTACCGGCCAAAATTTTTTACCAGCCACGGAAAAAAAGCTGTTCATGTTCACTTAAGAACCAATTACTTTACTATAATACTCACTGAGATGGGCATTTCTGTCCGTTCAAGAGCAGGAAGGAAGCAGAGCTCAAGATGCAGCTTTCAGGCCGGGGCTTCGGATGTTTCGTGTGTTCTAGCTCTTGAATATTTACATTGCAAAGGCTTACACTTTTGTGATGAAGCAGCACTGACCCGTCAACTGTACGGAGTGTTGTTCACATTTGTTCACGTTTATGTTCTCACTACATTGCATTGTTATATTTTGTAAAAGTTTTACCTGCCAACTGGCGACTGACACTGTTACATGGACTCGCCAATGCTGATTTTTACTCGTATTTGGCGCTTGGCGAGTGTTAATTTTAGGCATGGGTGCTAAACAATAGACCAAAGCTAATTGCAATTAATTTCAATAATTAAATTTAGTTACAACTCTGACCTCATTTCCTGGTCGTCTCCGCTTGTGGTCCTTCTCAGTCAACACCATCCACAAAGCAAAGAGCGTCATGACTGAACCATGACCAAGATCTCCAAACATCACCGCAAACAGGAAGGGAAAGGTAATAATGGTATAAGGAGCTGTGAGGGAAGGAAATAAAAAAAAAAACACATTAACAATCTGAAAATTCTTAATATTAAGCAGTAACAACCATTTTCAAAATTAATAATAATAATAAATGACTTGAGCATAAAATCATCATATTATAATGATTTCTGAAGGATCATGTGGCACTGAAGAATGGAGTAATGGAGCTTTAAATCACAGGAATAAATCACATGAAAACATATTCGAAAAAAAGTGATATCTTTTAAATTCGAATAATATTTCACAATATCTGTTTTTACTGTATTTTTAAATGGTATTGTATGGCGAACCATATGGAGCCTGACAGCCACTAGTCAAAGATGATTTTATGGAAAAGAGCAGCATGAACATTCTTCAAATTATCTTTTTTTTTGTGCTCCACAGATGAAAGTCTTACAGTTTTGGAACAACAGGTGGGTGAGCAAAAGATGACAGAATTTTCATTTTTGCATGAACTATGCTTTTAATTCCAGGTAAGAAATGCTAGCTTCTCAGTTAAGGTTGTAAATAATAGTTGGTGTTCTGCACTCACCCGGGCTGGCCTCCCTATAGTCGCCCACTCCATACGCTTCCACTATACTCTGGAAGCCTGAGGTAAACTTGTTGCTCCTCAAAAGTGTCGGCGGAGTGTCACTGCTTGGGATACGGTTCACGAAGGAAGGGACAGTGGCATCACCTTTTCTCTATTAAAGAAAATTAAAGGAATAAATCTCCCAAAAATGAAAATTTGCTTTAAACAAAGTCACTCTGCCTCGGGGCCATATTTGGAGAAATTAAGCATTTCATCACTTGCTCACCAATGGATCCTTGCAGTGAATGGGTGCCGTCAGAATGAGTCCAAACAGTGGATAACAACATCACAATAATCCACAAGAAATCAACACAACTCCAGTTCGTCAATTAACATGAAAAGACATTCAAAGCTGCATTTGTAAGAAACAAATCAATCATTAAAACATTTTTGCTTAAACCATGATATTGTGACAAAATATCCAGTCCATAATCAATGAATAATGCTTTCACAGTGGAAAAGTCCATCCCTGGTGTCCGTCTCACACAAAATCCACCACCATATTTCTTCAGATTCAGACGAGACGCCTTTCTCAATAGAAAGCAAAAATCTATAGAGGACTTGCGGAAACACGGTTTGAATGTTAATAGACAGTCACTGATGGACGGGAGTGGTGTGGGTTACTTGTGGATTGTCGTGATGTTTTTATCAGCTGTTTGGATGATCATTTTTATGGCACCCATTCACTGCAGTGGATCTATTTGTGAGCAAGTGATATTATGCTAAACTTATCCAAATCTGTTCTGATGAAGAAAGAAACTAATCTGCATCTTGGATGGCCTGAGGGTAAGTAATTTTCATTTTGGTTACTGAACTATTCTTTTTAAAGATGCTACAGTTACAGCACTTATCTCAGATTGTGTAATTGTCTAATAGGCACATTAAAACTTCTTAATTGCTTCTCATACGTCAACAGGTTGGATAAAAGCAGACTGCCGTGGCATGAGAACTATTTTACTCACTGAGCCCTCCTCCAAAGCCCGCCTCAGGTTCGCCAGGTCGCTGACCGGACACCACACTTCAGCGATGAGACACTTGTTGGTGACGTCAAAGCTGCAGAGGTTAAGGATGTGATATATGGCTTTCATCTTCTTCACTTGCAGCACCCATGAGTGCGCTGACTCAGACGCCTTATGCAAGACCTGCTTCAAGTAATCCTCAGTGCGGTGCAAAACCTAATGCGCAAAGATCGCTTCATTAATGCTTTAATTATGAAATAGCAAGATCAAATAATTATGCCAGTCCTCCAGTGAATGCGGTAACGTCAGCATTATTTTGAAGAGGGCAAACCAACAGCATCCAATAATCAAACCCCTAAGGAGACCCTGAAGACAACCGGGAAAGCAGAAGACGTACATTTTGTAAGTCATGGATGCGTGTCCTCAAGCTGTCCATCACATCGGCCCTTTCCTCATCTGTTTCAGGGTGGGGGTAGAGATGACAGTGGTAACTGTGAAAATCATAAAGCAAAATCCCATGTGCTGGAGACAGACTTAGGGACAGAACATGTATTCCATCTGCAAAATACTTTCATTTTTCTCAATAATGGTTAGTGGGCATATACTTCAAAACGCTCTCTTTGGCCATTCCGTAGCGCCTTACTGTTTCCAGTGTTTCATGCGATAAGCCATAAGCCGCCATATAATCGTGAGTCATTTCATACATTTTTGGTTCATTGACAAATTGGGTCAGTGTTCATGATGCAGAAAAGATCCTGGACATAACTTAAAAACACATGTGCCAGTGATTATTTTCAAGAAAAGTTTTTTAAATTAAATTAAATAAAATTTAAATAAAAAATACAGAAAAATAAATCTAAAAATATCAAATAAAAAAAATAGGTATTTTCTTTATAATAAAAATAATTAAAAATGTAAATGATATTTGACTGATATGATATTTTACAACCTGAACTAACCTTGCCTTGCCATAAAAATTATCTGGTATTTTAAGAGACTTATTGACCTGTTTTCTTCTTGCATGTTGGTTTGAACTTGCAACACAGTGACTGTTTTTAGAGACACCACTGTTTTTTAAATAAAACAAAACCAAATCAGATTGTTTTTCTGCTTCTCTAAGAAACAAGAATGAAAGATTATGCCAGCAACAGGCATTTTTATTCATTATAAAGCAGGACATGATCACCATAAATTTCATACTCGGTGCCACAAAAAAATATCAAAAAGGAATTTTAATTAAGAATTTAAAAAAGGTCATCAAGGGAGTGTGGTCATTATGATGCGATTTCAAATTCCTTCTCTTGGAGAGTGTTACAGCTGGATTGTGGCATAGATAGTGATCCCCCTGAAAGTGCAAAGACTAAAGTCTCAAATCTTAGAGATATTCTTTATAAAATTTAAGATTCAACCACGCCTACCTAAAATGGCTCTTTCTAACATGCCCCCACATATCTACCGCACTATGTGGGAATATTTGCATTATGCGGCCAAATGTGCACGCAAAGAAAGACGGAGTGGTTTCAGTAACCGCAGTTAGTGTTGAAAGCAGCATGTCAGGGAGACGCTGTGTGTTTTAGGCGAAAGCAAAAATCAAAAGCACTTTATTTGGCCTTCCGAAAAGTAGATGCATTTAGGAATCTTTAAAAATACTTACAACAGAACAGCAATGCATTATATGGACGACCGTTTCGTGAACCTAGGAGAGGAGGTAGTTCTGACTTTGCTATGACAATCTGCCGCTTCTGGAAGCAGCTTTAACTGTTTTGTTATTAGTTTATGTGTTTGCTATTGACTGTTCAAATGCGGAGTCTTGGGCATGTGTGTGTGTGTGTGTGTAGCGCGCAAACAAATACCAGCTTCATCACTGTGTCTGTCGCGACTCTGTTCCCCTTTCGGGCTCAGTCTTTACATTTATTTTGAAAGATGAAGCTCCGACGCTTATGTAAGGGGCGGTTAATTTCCGACGAGGGCTGGCGGTGTTCGGCCAATCACAATGCACTGGGTTAGCTGGCCAATCAAAGCAGACTGCGCTTGTCAAAGGAGGGACTTTGTAGAAAACTAAGTGTTTGAGAGAGGCGGGGCATAGATTACCTACAATAATGTACAGTATTTGAACATTAAAGCAGTTTTTGAACATTAAAGCATGTCAACATATTCTGGTACACCAAATACACAAAATAAAGATATTTCAAATAGTATCATATGACCCCTTTAAAAGAAAAACGCGTATTGACTTCACTATACGCGTTTAATTTGAATATAATTTAAACTTACAATTGCTAAATGCCGCCACGCTTTTAACGTTTTTAATAACATCATTTTTTTAAAATAATTACTTAAATGTAATTACTCAATTAAAATTAATTGTTTAATTGACAGGCCTAACATGTTTAGTATCATGTTAAATATTATATTAATGCCAAGTTAAATATAAATGTGAATAAAAATAGACAAAAAAAGGTGCATTCTTGCATTCAAACTTACATTCTGCCTGATTTATGTGTACAAAGGCCAACAACTAACAAATAGTGCAGAAAATATGCACAAACGTGAATGTGTCTGAACAGCCCTAAAAACTTAAAATAAAAAGAATCCAGTATCCATCAAGGTCTTCACTCACCAGTCACAAATTTTTTGAACCTTCTGCCCAATCTGGTCGCCCCAAAAGGAGATGAGGAACACAACATTCTTATTGATCTCCCCCTGAAGCACATAAAGACGAGCCTCCGTAAACAAACAGAATCATCACTCTGAATACATTAGCACACTGTAGCTGCGACAGACGGGTATGATCTAAAACTGTGAAACAAACACAGAGGCATGTTCACACCATGCAGCATATTCTGTTAAACCAAGCCATTTGAATATAACTACAGCCATTAAAAAGCACTTTGTTGGTGGATCTCATTTACAAACAAAGTGTGCATACCGTGTCAAGGTCAGCCAGGCTCTCGTCCACTTCTGCGTAGCTGAGGATGGTGTAACCCTTACAGACCCGCCAGAGCATGCGCTCAAACGCCTCCACCTTCACCCGCTGAATCAACCCCGAGATAAACCTGAAACACAAACATCACGCGCACGTAAAACACAAGGCCCCATCACAGCGGTGTGGATGTAGACTGAGACACACTGATCTGTTTAAAAGACGTAAGATCTCCGCAGTGTGTGGAGTGAGAGCCTCTTTGTGACTCACCCGAGTTTGGCGCCCAGTCTCTGCATGCTGGTGCAGCCTGTCACTGATTCAGTCTCCAGAGACGGGAACTCTTCATACTGAGGGCCCAGGGCTTCATGCTAAACACACACATCCACATTCACATAATCAATTAAGATTTAACAAATATCTGAGAGCTACAGATAGTAATCATCTCCCTAAAACAGAAGGTTTATTTTAACATTACTTATTAATATGTGATTGACGAATATACAAGCTAAATCAATTAATCAGCCGCAATTTGGCCATTTTAAATTATTAGTATTAGCTGATAAATGTGTCTGTTTGACTGATAAAAAAAGGGATGATTGTGTTCATTACACAATGTAACAATATATATTAAATGTAATATATTTATACATATCTAAATTCAAATAAGAACAATAAAGTTTATAAGAAAAATATAATAAAATGAAAAAATCTATTTATATATTTTTTTATTTTTTTAAAGTAAAGATCTCGTTATTTTAATTTGCTTTTAAATTGTATTAGATCATATTTTATTGGATTTTGTCAAATATTACAGAAAATAGTGTAAAACAAATCATTTTAGTTACTTATTTAAATTTTGTGCATCTCACACTTTTAATAAACTGTATTATATATTAAGACAAAAATAGTTTGTTTATTTTAAAAATGCTAGCAATTTTTGTTCAAGTCATTTGTTTTCAAATTGTATTATATTACATTTTAGTAAATTTTGTAAAATATAAAAGAAATCATTGTTTTACACAATATGCGTTATTAAAATAATAAAGTTCCAAATTTATAATTAAGTTCTACATTTTAGCAATTTTTCTTCAGCTCATTGCTTTTAAATTTTATTATATCAAATATTTGAGAAAATACTAAATAAAAATGTCATTTTTTATTATGTATTAAAATAATTTTGCCAATTTTACATTTCAGATATTTATAAGATATCTGGCATGCTACTTTATAGATAATGGAACCGCCACTGGTTAGCCCTTACATTTGTACATAAAAGAAAGCTAACTGTGGCAAATAAGACAAAGATAGGATTTGATCCAAGCTGATCTGGTCACAGTAAATTAGGCTTGTATGTTTCACCATCATAAACATCATAAATGTCATGTGACTCTCAGAGTACCAAAGCTTTGCTGTGTCTGCTCATGATACTCTCACAATGACAGTAGTTTAAGTCACTAAACCTGTCACATTAATGGTGGGGAATGGCAGCTCACCCTGGAGCGGCTGTGCATGAACGTGTGTGTGATTCTCAGCATGTGCGTGTACTCCGTCAGTTCCAGCAGGTTCCGCTGGAGCTTCTCTTTATTCTTGGCCACCTCACTGAGCTCCACCTCCAGCCTCTGCAGTTGCTCCTGACAACAGCCCATGACCTTCCATCAGTGATGTTAAAACATATCACACTTACACATTCAATATTTATAAATGCCTTCAAAACGAGACACACAATAGTCAATAAAACTCATAATTACCCAAAACAATACTTAACATTAAAAATGCCATGAGGTATCATGAGTGTACTACTATGAAGCACACAGCAGAAAGCCACACATGATGAATACACCATGCATAATCAATTCCCCCATTCACAGAAAGCTTTCTCTCCAACATTGTACACAATCAATCACTCTAGCCAACTTGACACGGGCAATTACCAGCACTGGGTCTTGACACGGAGAACTGGAGCTCTCATATACAATCAATTACCAGAAACCACAGAGCACATGGCCATTAAGCCATACACACTGTAATGGAATAAAACTGCATGGGAGGGAATTTTCTTCTCGTTTAGGGGTCTATAATCTTCAATACCCTTTACACATAAACATCTGCTATGTGATGTAATACTTGCTGTAATTTTTCAAGGAGCATCACATTAGAGAATCTTACACTCACAATAAAAAGGTGTGAAATGTCGGTAAAATTTGCACCCACAATAAAAACGTCCATTGTCAATAGAGTAGCGATGTCCAAATTTAAAGCCAAATTTAACTTGTGAAAACTGTGTAGAGAAATGCTTCGCCCTTATGTGAACTTGCACAGATTCGTATTGAAATTACTAGATTTTGTCTATAAAATTCCGTAAAGCAACATAAACAGTACTCTGCTGCTCTACATTTACTGTTGTTGTTGCAGAAAAGTTCCACTATCAATTGTCAATAATGTAGCGATGTATGAAGCGCAACTCACACAGAAATCACTTTCAAATCAGGCAGCTTTCTGCTGCTCAATGCGGCAAATTTGTGTGAAAAACCTACGAAATCTGTGCAGGGAAATGTTTTGTCCTTGCGTACAATTAACAAATGAATGCATTCTTATTCAAATGACTGTATTTCACCCATGAAATTTCGCAGAGCAACGGTAAATGTGACCACAACTTTACACATGATCACATTAACACAATTTTGTTAAAATTTCGATAGTCAATAGAATAGACCTTATGTAGCCACGCCCCTTTTCTGTGCTTGTTGTCTTCCTGTTTGTATTTCAGCCTGCATGACCGGTGTCTGAAGCACGTGTGAAACAATGCCAATCTATTGACCCACCTGGCCCATGACGTCATAGGCGGGATGCCCGGAAGTATAAAAGGGCACCTGCTGAATACGTCATCCACTTTAGCTGTCTGAAGGAGACATAGAACATGCTTCCGAGGCCTGTCAAGGGCGCAGGCCGTTCCTCGCGGAGGTACCATGTACTGCCGTACTCGAGACGGCCCCCTTCTAGTGAACTTAACGCCTAGGGGGCACATTGGGGAACGAAATCCAATCACGCCATGCCGAGGCGCATGCCTGTCCACCTGGTGGGAGAGCACCAAGGAAGCGACAGACATAAACAAAGCCTTTCCTCAGAAAGGGGCCATGCCACTGACGCCACGGGCCGCTCACGCAACTTGGCAGAAACGGGGGAACCCGAATAGATCAAGGGGAACATCCCATCCAAGTTAAGAACACAGCTATCCTCAGAAAGCTATGCTATGTGAGCAGAACTAGCCTGAATACACAAGACCACTGAGGAGGCCAACTAGAAAGCCTCTAGAGGAGCTCAAAAGATGCTACTTAAATCCCAGGTAAAGAGAGTAGCTGCTGAGCTAGAACACAGCTATCCTTAGATAGCTATGTCCCTAATGTCTTATGAAGGCTTGTGGACCAGAATAACATAGCCAAGATAGCCTTCCTACAGAGCTGCCCAGACAACAGAGAGTGGGCTATCTACTTACTACCCTAGCAGGGGAGATAGCACTGTCTAGCAAGGGCTCAAAGAGACCGCTACTTAAAGACCCTAAAAAGGGGGGCAGTCACTGAGCTAGCACACAGATATCCTTAGATAGCTGTGCACCTAGGAAGGGCTACCAGAAGGGGGACCGACTGAAACTTCCCAGACCACAAAGAGTGGGCTGTCTACTTACGACCCTAAGAGGGGAGATAGCGCAGTCTAGGCAAGGGCTCAAGAGACCGCTACTTAAAAACCCTAAGAAGGGGAGCAATCACTGAGCTATCAACAGCTAGTCCCGCACGGCTACTAAATAACCAGGTAAACCCTCCTATGAGGCTGCCCAGACCACAAAGAGTGGGCTATCTACTTACAACCCTAGCAGGGGAGATAGGCTATCTAGGCTAGGGCTCAAGGAGACCACTACTTAAAGACACTAGGAAGGGGAGACAGCACTGTCCAGGTAAGGGCTCAAAACACTGCTACTTAAAACCCTAAGCAGGGGAGCAATCACTGAGCTAGCACATAGCTATCCTCACAGCTAGGCTCTAGGAAAAGGGATCACTCCAGGAGAGGGCTCACCGCAACCACGAACTCAGCTATCCTTATTCAGGTAATCCAACCCTGCCATACCAATGGCTGGAATATAACCACCCTCAGATGGCTATACCAAGGAGGTCCCCAATCCGTGTCAGAGCCTAGATAGCCTTCCTACACAGCTGCCCAGACCACATAAAGTGGGCTATCTACTTACTACCCTAGCAGGGGAGATAGCACTGTCTAGGCAAGGGCACCACTCCATGAGAGTGCTCACCACAACTGCAGTATTGCACAGTTAGCCTCAGATAGCTGTATTCAGGTAAGCCCGTCCTGCCATCACAGTGGCCAGAATGTAACCACCCTCAGCTGGCTATACTAAGGAGGTCCCCAATCCGTGTCAGTCCCACAGTAGACAATACACAGCTAGCCTAGATAGCCTTCCTGCAGAGCTGCCCAGACCACAGAGAGTGGGCTATCTACTTACTATCCTAGCAGGGGAGATAGCACTGTCTAGGCAAGGGCTCAAAGAGACCGCTACTTAAAAACCCTAGGAAGGGGAGCAGTCACTGAGCTAGCACACAGATCCTCAGATAGCTATGTACCTGGGAAGGGCTACCAGAAGGGGGACCAACTGAAACTACCCAGACCAAAAAATGTGAGCTGTCTACTTATAATCAAAGAGGGGAGACAGCAATGTTTAGGTAAGGGCTCAAGAGACCCCTACTTAAAACCCTAAGCAGGGGAGCGATCACTGAGCTAGCACATAGCTATCCTCAGATAGCGAGGCTCTAGGAAAGGGGCCCACTCCATGAGAGGGCTCACCGCAATTGCAGTAGAACACAGCTAGCCACAGATAGCTGTATTCAAGTAAGCCTGTCCTGCCAATGACAATGGCTGGAATATAACCACCCTCAGAAAGCTATATTAAGGAGGTCCCCAATCCGTGTCAGTCCCACAGTAGGCTAGCAAAGCACTGTGCTATTGACCAAGATCTCAGAAGAAGGAGATCCAGACCATCAGTAAATGATTCGCTAAAGAGTGAACACAAACATCATAGTCCGAGATCAAGCCTGATGTAAGCGGTAGCCATAGCACTAGAGGGCTGGACACAGCTATCCTCGAATAGCAGTTCTCTCAGATAAGGCTGAAGATTGCCCAGGCCACGGAAGTGGGCCATCTATTTAAAACCCCGAAGGGGAGACAGCACAGTCCAGGCAAGGGGCTCACAGAGACCACAATCTAAAAACCCTAAAAGGGAAGCGGTCTCCGTGCTGGAACACAGCTATCCTCGAATAGCAGATTCCTAAACCTAGTTATCAAATCTAGGCTAGAATATATCTGCCCTCAGACCGCCATATTCCAGTGCAAAAAGATATTCCCCATAACCACTCTAGGTGCTGAAAACCCTGCTCGCAAGCCTCTGTCCACAGGATATTTAAATATATTCACACCCAGCGAGGCTCTCCACACACATTAACATGCATATTAGAGAGGCACGGCCGAGCTGAATATAGCACCGCCCATGATCTCACAGGATCAGGGCTGAAACGACTCCGTGCTCACACTTCATCGTCATAACAACCCAACAATATCTGTGGCATCTGACAACCGTATAGAGAGGGTGTGCGGATGCCGCAGATCAAAGAATTGACCGCTAGTTGAGATAACTGTGCCTTGGCAATGGCAGAACCGGGTCGTGAGACACAAACGTTCTGCTCCGTATCCCTCAGGAATAGGAACAAACGCGAGCGGAGCCTAGACATCGTGACTCATCACAATGAGTGCGTAACTCTGAATGCGCGTGCTCTTTCGCTGAGACAAACGCGAAAGCAGAATATGCCCTCGAGTGTTAGAATCCAAACACAGAGGCACACATTCCCCAAGTCGCTGCTTGACTCGAGCGCTATTCGTGGGATCCGATAACCCAAAAAGGGCATCTCAACCCTCTCGAATCCCGCGATCCGTGTATTCGCCGTGCCTCGGCAACAGTGGGACCTGAACCGCGAGACGCAAATGCTTGTCACTCATCTCTCGAGAAGAGGGACAAACGCGAATGGAGCTTCTCATTGGATGACACTCACAATGAGCGCGTTCAGATCCCTCGAGCCACTGAACCGCAAGTAATCCTCGACCAAACAGTGACCATAGATCTCGCATCCCAAGGGCCAGAAAACCCTCTGCAACGGAGCACACACATTCACTCCGGGGGGGGGGGGGGCACAGAATGCGGCGATTTTTCTCGGCACTCCCCGCGGCTTTTCTCTCACGACCCCGTTACTGACTTGCATCCCCAGGACCATCGATGCTCCTAAGCATGTCAACAGACGATGAGCTATTTCCAGCGCTCAGGTGCCCTTCTTTATACTCCGGGTCATCCCGCCTAGGACCCGTCATGGCCAGTTGGGTTCCCAATAGATTGCGTTGTTTTTCACACGTGCGTTCGACCCCGGGTCTAAGGCATGACATCCCAATGTGCCCCCTAGGGGGCGTCAGCGTTGAGTTCCCTACGAAGGGAATTTCGTTCTCTACAATAATATCCACTTCGCAGCCAAATACTTTTTCCCAGTGAGGCTAGATAAGCCCGTAAAACTAAGTTCAAAGACAAAACTCTGGTTTCTCAGACGCATGAGGTTTATAGTGTTGCAATCATAGACTGTATAAAAACATGGACTAGTGTCTGTGACGTAACCCGTAGATTTCTGAGAGCTCCTTTTTAAACTCAAAGTGGGCGGAGCGGGCCGTCGCCATCTTGGCAGCGCGTCACCGTGCGTCACTCCCAGATAATCGAAGGGGGCAGAGGCGGACTCGCGGTTGCTGAACGCGTGGCGCCCACCTTACCTCGACTGTGTTGACAACAGCGGCAATCCCTGTCCCAATTGTGGTGCCACTCCCTTATTATAGCAGACTAGCTTTCAAGCGATTAATATAATTACAAATATGGATAGTATAAAAAAATTCAACCTCCCTCGCACTGTTGGGATCATGATGGCAAAATCATCTATCTTAGGACAATCATTTTTTGAACCAGGCTGTAAACATTTTTTTTCTGCTGTAAAGGTGGGCTTTTAACAGGGGCTCTATGGATTGAGATAAATTTTCCTTCTTCTTAGGCTAGCGGCCAGTTGATGAATTACAGTTTAAGTCACTTGTTGGCTTCATGAGAGAGAGCGGGAGGTTGCTGCTTGGTTGCAATATATGAAGCACAACACACACAGAAGTGTGTGACCAACTTGAACCCACTGCGAAATCTCTGTGGGGAAATCTTTCACCCCTCACACTAAATTCTTGTTTGTGTGAATCCCTTTTGGAATTCCTGGATTTTGCCAGTGAAAATCCGCTAAAACACAGTAAATGTAACTGTGTCTATAATGCTGTAACACTGAGTGTCCTGGGTGGTTTCCAGCTGATGGTGTTCTGAGTGCTTGTTAGGCTGTTTCTAGAAGGTTGCTACGGTGTTATATGGTGCTATGGTATGGATTAATTTAAAATTATCATATTTAATTTTCATTAAAGAGAACTCAGACACTATTTATGGGAACTAGAAAAAGCCTGTTTGGCACACTGACCTTGTCTATTAAAGCAGCTAATGTCAGTACATCTCAGCACCTACCATGATCTCCAAGACATTTTTGGGTGCAGGAGCAACAGGAGGGATTTCAGCCTCTGGCACTGCAAGATTAGCCTTCCTGATTTCCCTCAGCAGATACCCTACAGGTGATGGAAACAAAGAACTGGAGTTTTAAGCACTGATTCAAGAACACACAAAAACATTCACTGTTTTATTAGATAAACATTATGCAATCACATCAAAAAAGCCAAATTCTGAACAAAATCTGTTCTAATGTACAAAAATAGTCTATTCTGTGCTTTGATCTTTTGATTCTAACTTTATGGCCTGTGCAAAACACTTTTAAGACTAAGACAGAAATATATTGCAAAAAAATATTTTTTTTTTCCTTATTTCTTAAAAAATACATAAAAATAATAGTACCATTAAAGACAGATTTTGAATTTCAAATATCCTCAGCAGGAGAGGTTTAGGCTTGACCTAAAATTTACAGAGTGTTTAATAAAGATCTCTTACCCAGAATCCTCTCCATCTCCTCACATCTCTTGATCTCACTGACGAAGCGGCGCTGGAAGGAGCTCACGCTGGGGTTGAGCTGGAACAGGTCATCAGAGTATGACATATGTTTGACACAACAACATTAAAATCTAGAGGCAACAATACAAGGCTTTGGCCATTACATTAATCAGATGATATTTAGTCATTGTTGAGATTTCAGCATTGCATAATAATCGGGTCGGCTTGGATAAATTAATCGGGTCCGCTTGGGTTCATTTCCTCATGTAAAATTCAACATAAAATCATCATAAAACTGGTTTACATGACTCATGCACTCTATTTCAATTCTTCTGAAATCATATGATAATTTTGTCTTCCACGCCAGTGAGGTGTTAACCAACCAGATCCAGATCAGTGAGCTGAACCTGAGAACAGGATCAGATAGATATGTGAACGAATCATTCAGACCAGTTTTGAACCGCATCAGTGAATTAGTTGAAAAGATCAGACTCGAAAGAATGATTACTTCAGATATTAAACAAGATAAGCTAAGATGTTCACTGCATAATATCTTACAAAGCTATCAGAAGATTAATATGTACTTTAATTTTTTTTTACATTTATCTATCTATTTATTATAGCCCCAATTCTCATTCACTTGACCATACTGAATACGTTTTTTTTTATTGTATTGTACAGAGGAAAATAAGCCATATGAGTTTAGATCAACATGAAGATGAGTAATAATTCATTTTTGGAATGAAAAAATTCTCAAGTTATTAGACAATCAAAATGGACACTTTAAGTCAAAATTCATACAAATGCATAAGGGAAAGTGTATATCTTAGGACCAGTGTTATTTTAGTATTATTTACATAATATTATCAGCATTTATATTAGCTTTTATTTGCAATTTTAGTTGATGTTTTACTAATTTTGTTATGTGCTTTTTCAATATTTAATATTCAGTATTTCTAAATAATTTTGGTTTATATTTATTTCAGTTTTAGTGTAGGTAACTAGTGCTTGAACAAACTTTTTTTGTTATTATTATTTCAGTGAGTTGCCAATGCAACATTTCTAATTTTCATTAAAGCTTTTCAACTCATATTTATATTTTATTTTATTCTAGGTTCACTAAAGTTGATAATGAGATTTTTAATAGTTTTAGTTAACAACAACAGCATTGCTTAGGACCTGTTGACTGATCACCATTATGCATTCATTTAAAATGTAACAAGCGGCATGCATAATAAAAATTTTATTCCCCAAAAAATTCGATTACTGACGCCAACCTAACAGTAGGTCACACGCAACCAACACAGTGCCTACATGAAGTTGTTAATGAGTGTCAAACAACCTCAGGGTGAATAGAAAACACGGGCTTTTAAGCAGACTTTTGCTTTTTTTGCAAGCAATTGATCCAGCTCAGCGTTAACCAGGACATCAGCCTCACTGTGTGACCAGGCCAAAATGTGCACACTTCAACATGCATTTAATTAAATCCGTTTCACACCTATAAGCGACACTTTCCATGCAGCAAAGCAGCATGGGTTGCCAAGTAATTCCGATAATTTACGGTCAATTTATTCCAATCTGTCTGTTCTGAGAATTCAGGCTGTGGCTCAAAATCTACATAGACAGCATTTTTGGGGCATCAGGTGCACGCAGCATCGCTGATTCGGAACGCGCCTGTGATGTCCCAGAAATGCTGTCTAGCTAGGTCGCTCACTAGGACTTGATACACACCCGGTGAGTCCAAACCAAACTTACATCTCGAAATTCGACCAGTCCCATCTCTCCGAGTTCGCTGATGCAGTCGTACGCCGAACCGGACTGCAGGAACAGCTGCGCCAAGCACATCTCCTCACTCCGAAAGCCCATCTCCTCTCTCCTCTCTCCTCTCTCAGCCACCTGGATCCCTCAGTCCGCCTCTGGCCTTTGCGATTCACTTTAACACTACAGCACGACCAACCTGCCGCGAGCGTCAAGTGTTCAACACAAAAATTCAATCTCAATGCATTTCCGTTTGACTAAAAGATGATGCTCGTTAGCGCGCATTCTGAATTATAGAAGATTGTGATGTCTGATTGAGCCGGGATGAGATTAAACTGTCCCGAAAATCATTAACCTAGAAAAGCTATTTTTAGCAACCTAGTGAATATTCTTAGCATTATCATGCAAATACTACAAATGAAACTGCAGATGTAACATTGATGCAACACCGCGTCTTATCTAGCAGGCTGGACAATAATAATCGATAGGCGTCTGTACCTTTAATTGCCGTCTTGCCATTGAAACGACAGAAATAACGTAAGAGATTAAAGGCGATTGAAGGGAGGTTGCCAAACAAACAACTAAACGCTATCCAGCCTTAAAAACGTACGTATACAACGAAGTCTTGGCGTTTGAATGGATCGCATTATAAAAAGATCACTCCCGTGAAGCACAGACCTTGCCGGTGTGCAGATTGCGCCCATGGGTTGCCAGGTACTTTGCTGGCAAATCCCCCTTCTTCTATTTTACACATTTTTTAACTTACAAAAAGAAATATTTGAAAAATAGTTCAAACATAGCATAAACATATGATATATATTAGTATATGATAATGTGCATTTATGAGAGACGACCGACCATTTAGCAAAATAGTTATCTTACTAAACACATTCACAACTTCACCTTTTCACTTTCTGCAATTAGCTTCCTTGTCTAATGGAGTGAGTGGTTTAAAAATGAAATATAATGACATTAATATAACTTAAATAAATATATACAAATAAATGAAAATACGTGTATTTCTTACCTTATTTATTTCATTGTACTTTTATGTCAACATTTCTTGATGTATTTAATAATTTCATTGTTTTTTATTTGATTTAGTCTGTTAAACCACTCCATCTTCCATTAAGTGTGACTATATTTAATACAATTATAATGACTTAATTATGAAATGGCAGCATCATTTCAAACAACAAGAACTGTTATTCTACAAATCCATAACGAACCCATGGCTTGCAAATATTTTATCTGCTTAAGATCCACTCAGTCATTTTTGTATATGTTGCAGTGGCTGTAAATAAAATAAAGGTTCATTTAAAATGATATATGATTGCTATAGAATTGAGTAGGAAAATGTATGTAACAGATCTAATAACAATAATAATACCCTAAACTATAAATCCTAAATGTCTTTATTGCTAAGAAAACAAGTTTGTCTGGTAAGCGTTTTTCTGCAATCTGGCAACCACATCATCATTTAATATATTCTGTGCAGTTTTCTACCAGACCAGGGGCAGGCCATCTGCCTGTCCTTTGTTTAAATGCCTGAAAATTAGAAGATTTATAGGCCAAAACAAGACTTTGTTAACGGTTCTTAAATAATAAACACCAACTCGCAGTGAAATATAATATTTTCAACAGAACAAGTTACAGCAGATACAATCAGATTGTAATGGTCCTGATGTGACAGTGACGTCATATAACTCCCCCTCATCCTATATTTATGCTAGTACATTTATGTAGAGCACCATAAATGGACTTACTTTGGTTCCAGTTAAATGTTCTTCTCAAAGCAAATGCAGATACTCAGAAAAAGCCTAACTGTCATGAAAAAAAGAGCATCCAAAAGTAACGTTTCTTTATACTACATGCAGTATGTGCAAAACGCCTGACAGGATTGATGAATGTAGCCCAGCCCTAATCACTTCACATCGCTTAAGAATACAAAAAAATAACAATAGAAATCATATTTTATAAAGGTGCATATGAAGATGATAAATTCACCATGTTTACTTAAAATCTCAGCAGTTATTTAGGCCATAATTATTCAGCTTACAAAACAGGTTGGGAACCCATCATCAAGTGGAGCATGAGAGTATCATGAATGTTAAAATGAATTTATACTCAGGGTTTTCAACCAACTCAGTAATTCTTCTTCTTATCATCTGATAATTAGTATAATAAGTTAAAACAAAAAGAGAGCAAAACCTCTGATTTATATAGGGCCGACTGCAACTACAGCAAAGAAAATATCAGAGAAGAGAGGCTTTAAGGTAAATTTAGATGTCCCCAAAAAACATTTTAACAATCTCGATTCTTAAATTAAACTTAGGGTTAGGAGCTCGCAGCTCCCTCCGACTCCTCTCATCCTCCTCCGTCTCCTTCCGCCGCTTAGACCTCTTCTGACCCGGAGAAGCTGCTTCCCTCTGTTCTTTGGCCCGTTGCTTGGCAAAATACTCCTGTCTGATCCGATCTGCCCAGTCTCCGAAGTCTACCTCATCTTTATCATCCCATAAAAAGTCATTTGGAGCAAACAGGACATATTCATACAATATACTGTAGCCTCAGCTTTGGACGATACACTGACACTGATGCATATTGCTCACTTTATTGATCTGGCAAGCAGGAATCTGATTGCTGAATGCTGTAGTCAAGGGTCTGAATACATGAGACTACATAATGATCAATGGCACTCATTAAAAATAATAATAATTAAAGTAAGTAATTAAATAGTTAAAAATGTTGCTAATATTTGATAAATTTTATTAAAAAATACACTAAAAATGCAATTTATACATACATTGATTTGAATACACCTTGTCTACGATGAGCATGTTTTCTCATTTCTGTAATAAATGATATCTTATAGATTTGAATATAGATTATTTTATATATAGGATTATATATTATGAGGGCCATGAAGTAAAAAATCTTCAGGAAAGAAAAAAGGTTCAAAATTGTTTATTACTGTTTCTTAGAAAAACAATTATTAAAACCGCTTCACTGCTTATTAATATTTGAAAATCTTCTGTCTACGAAATGTTATGTAGTGCAATGAAAAAAACAACACAAAACAGGAAGAGATATCATCGAGAGGACCGCTGTAGACATTTGTGACTTAATTTCAGCAGGATGTAAAATCTCAAGCAGTGTGAATCTCCAGAAACTTAATGAATAAATAGTAATAACTACTAATAGTAATTCATAATATTTGTTTACAATTTTTTTAATTAAGTTTCAAGTATAAAAACTAAAATATTGAACCAATTAAGATAATGTACACACACATGTATTCACAGTATAATGAAAATATGTATAATAAGATTTTTTTTTTTTAAACCAACATAAACACAGAGTACATTTCTAAAAACTTACAACAATTTGAAAAAAAACAAAAAAAAGTCCCGTTTCTTTACCAGTGGGGCCTGTGACACGAACCGGTTTCAGTTTTTAAAACCCCAGGTAATTTGTGTGTTTAGTTTGAGCAAACTCTTTAGTTTTCGGGCTCAAGAATGTGGGTGTTTTACGTTTTCGTCACCATTGTAAACTTACGCTACATACACGGCGACCCTCTCCATAGCAGGTTTTTTCTGAGTTTAGAGATCGCAAACCAAAGCTGGACCAATCAGCTCTGAGCAAAATAACATATATCTAACGCAACAGTATAATGTATAGTATAACAATAGTATAAAGTATACAATAGTACACATCCCCCTTTATCTCTCACTACAAATTAAAGCTTATAATGATCAAATTGTTTTTTATATTTACATTTTATAGATTATAATTATGTATAATTCATATAAATAGCCATATAATTAATTATATGAGTTAACAATTAATATTAAAGCTAGCATTTAAATTTATAGGCTATAAATATAAATACAAGGTTCAGTATATAAAGCTTGATTGTTTTTTTTATCTCCTTGTGATATAAATTATTTAAATTCAGTTGATTCACTTGCATTGATATAGTCAGTAGCTGCCTTCACAAACTTCCATGTTGCATGTGATTGGCTGATTGCCGCATGCGTCACATTTTCAGGTTCACGCGCCTCACAAACTCAGGATCAAACCTGAGTTGACAGAGGATGTTTATACCGAGCGTTGTGCGACAGCTGATCCCGATCTAAACCGGGTTGGGTTTGTCAGGTTTTGTCAACTCAAAACTAACTCTGCAACTATTGATGCAACGCTTCGTGCTACAGGCCACAGATCCATCTATGTATTATTTTACAATGGACTATAATGTTTCGAATAACCAGCTATTCCAAAAATATAATAATAATAGTGCAAAATGTTCAAGCTTACATCATACTGTCCGAACGTCTCAAAAAACTCATCCTGGCATTCGCCTAACAGCTTCTCTCTCCATTGCTGCTCTGGATCAACATAGGATTCATTTTTGACATTCCCCTGTTTCAGTTAAATTAATATGAAACATAACATGAATTTCAAGATGCATAACTCCTGCTTTATTAGAAATATCCATGGCTTCTGGACAGTTTTTTCGCAATGGCACCACCAGATCATCATAAGCTGCGAGGAATAAGGTGAACAGTATTAAAAACAGTTTAATCGGAGAAAGAGTTTGTTGATATTACACGGTCTCTTACCTCTTTTGCCATGTTTGAGGGCTCTTTTTGCGGCCTGATGTAGCGGTGTGTCTCCATTTCTGTCGGGTTGAAGGGGGTCTGCTCCGTGTTTCAGCAGCAGTCTGAGAACTGCATCATCCCCGTGCGAACAGGCCATGTGTAGGGGGCTTCTGTGCTTCTTCCCCTGCGTGAAGTTCAGCTCCAGGTCCTTGTGTTTACGAAGGAACGACTTTAACTTCATCAGGCTCCCCTCTTCCACATAGCGCAAAACTCTCCTCTGTTTTCTTTTCACCATCGGGACTCATTAGATGATATTCAGATATTAAATTCTAGACAACATTATGTATACATGTTTAATGCCCCATTTGTTCATGAGAAGTCCTTTCAATTGTTTAAACACGGACATAAACAGACGTTAGACAACATCACTGCAGTACGTCTGCAAAATAATTCCGGAGGAAACTAATAGTTCAGTATTTGACACGCAGGTTTAAAGCGGATCTGCATGTGTCGCTGTTTGCCGACAGGTTTACATTGGCACTAAATATATATGGATCCATTTAGAATTATTAAACATAATAAAACACAAATTAAAAAGCAAATAAAAACATGTGTCGAATGTGGCGTTCTGAAGGCAGCTTCACCAGTGAATAGTTCCTCTGTCAGAGTGAGTGTTGATATGTATATAAACACCACTGACCATTGCAAACTGCTATGAAAACACATTTATTCAGCGAGTGTCCATTATAAAACACTTGCCAGACATGCGAGCACACTGAAATGTGTTAGTGTAAAAAGCACTAAAAAAAACATAGTGTAAAAAGCTAGAAATGTGCTAGTATCAGAGAGCACACAGAAACGGTTTGTATTATTTGCACACTAATAATAACAGACTCGCGCATGTCTAATAATGTACGGCTCTTGTATGTCACTGTAATCGTCTTTACTTCCTTTACAATCGTCATCCATCAACACCTTACTGGAAAGATACTGGTTTGCTTTATTCAGGCCATACAGACTAGTCCTGACTTCAGCTTAAAGGTAATTAATAGAGGTATGTTTGTTCCCACCAATCGCTGCACAAGTTAAGGCTGCATATGATGATGAAAGCACGTAAAAACAGTTTGCAAAATTTTTTTATTATTAATTATGAAAGTCTATGAGAACACTCAGGGCGATTCTCGGCCAGAGTGAAATCGCCCAAAAAGCGGCAGGACTCCACATAATGTGACTTGATGCTGATTGAACTATATATCTAGAGGCAGAACAAACAGTCTAGAACAGTGACAGCTAGCATAACACTGGTTGAATGTGTTAGAAAAAAATCCCTCCCTTTAACACTTGGTGCGTCACCCTATCGCCCTAATGAAGGAACCGCCCCTGGCTGGGTCTGTCACACCAAAAATTGCATCCAGGCAGTTCCCCGCTATTATAGCGAACCAAATAATAAAAAACAAACATCCTCTCAAAAGGAGCACCTCTCCACTTCACACTTGCAACTATACAAGCAATGGCTATCTGTCCCAGTGCGCCAAACCACCGTTTGCAGCACTTCTGCCCATGGCCATTCCGTTTGTGTCAAGTTGGGTCTTGGAGACAAAATGTTATTTTCTCCAGTTCGCTCACAGAAACTGAAATTTTGCAAACTTTGGTCCAAGACAGCAAAGCCTGCATCCTTTGGTCCTAAGTTGAGTGTTTACCAGTGAGGGGCACCGTAGAGAAGGTCCCAGCAGCCCACTGCAAGTTAAGCTTCTACAACCTCTACTTCTTTGTTCCGAAGAAGGATGGCTGTCCCAAACCCATCCTCGACCTGAGACGTCTGAACCATGCCTTAATGAAATTGAAATGAAATCAAAATGCTAACATTGAAGCAAATCCTCTCTCAAATTTACCCAGGGGATTGTTTTTTCATTGTGGATCTGAAAGATGCTTATTTTCATATTCACATAGCCCCCCATCACAGACTCTGGCTTACCAATATACTGTCCTTCAGTTTGGACTGTCTCTGGCGCCTTGCACATTTACAAAGTGTGGGGACGCAGCCCTCTCCCTCCTGCGACAGAGGGGAGTGTGCGTCCTAAATAATCTCAGCGACTGGCTGGTTTTGGACCAATCTCAGGTCTGTTAACGAGGCACATCCTATTGTTTGCACAGCACAATGTACGCTTTGTGAGGTTTACGAGGCACACTGAACCAGTGAGCGAACATGCTGTCCCAGAGTTGAGTGTCTAGAGGAGAATGGAGACTCCACCCTCAGGCGGTTCCGAAGATTTGTAGCATCTTCACACAAGTGGAAGTCAACCTTTTTGCCTCGGAAGAGAACTCTCACTACCCAGTGTTCATTTCCAGGGAATGGACCCGCTTACCCACGAGTGGCCGAATTTGCATCCTTATGCCTTTTCCCAAGCAGTTCTGCTCCCTCAGCCCATCAGATGGATCAGGGAGGACAGATGCGTGATACTGTTAGTGTCCCCACTCTGGCGGAACCAAGCTTGGCCCCCAGAGGTGGTACAGCTGTTGTCAGCAGCACCCTGGCCAAACACTCTGAGGAAGGACCTTCTCTGCCAAGTGGAAGGAACGATTTGGCACCCCCAACCCAAGTTGGGGAGCCTTCATCTATGGCCCCTCAATGGGGATCTGGATCTCTCGCAAGGTATAATAAACATCATTGCAGAGGCCAGAGTGCCTTCCACTAGATGGCATTTTACGCTCTTAGATGGCCTGTTTTTTCTGACTGGTGTGTAGCCAGAGAAATAGGCAATTTCTCTTGCAATGTTGTGTCGATCCTGACATTTTTACAGGAGTTGCTAAAGGTATATCATCCACGCTAAAGGTATATATGGTGACTATCATGACCTACCATGCCCAATCAGTCAGAAGGGATGACCTAATAGTCAAATTCCTGAGGGGGGGCTACGAGGTTAAAGCCGGCTCACCTCCACACAGTCCCAACCTCGACACTGTCCACGGTCCTCAGAGGCCCTCTGTCCAAGCCATTTCAGATGGCTAAACTGAGGACCCTTTCACTCAAGAGAACACTCCTATTGGCTTTGTCATCGGTCAAGCAAGTAGGAGACTTGCAAGTGGTCTTGATGAACGCTTCCTGCATTCAGTTTGAGCCCAAAGAATGTAAGGCCATCCTCAAGCCAAGACATGGCTATGTACCTAAGGTGCTTTCCACTCCGTTCAAGGCACAGATGATAACTCTCTCTGCTCTCCCTATTGAGCACTCTAGTCAATTTTAGCAATCAGAGTAGCTCTTTGTGTGCTTTGGGCCAGCACTAAATGGCATTCTTCACCGACTTACATAAGCAAATGGCTCTGACCGTTTTTGTGCAGGTGTACAAACGAGACTCAATCAGTATTTCGGAGAAACTGTGTTTCCCCATAACGTTGCAAACTTACACAATGCTTGTTTCTGTTATCTCAGAGAACCAAGGTTACTTTAGTAACCAAGATGTTTTTGAAGTTAGATCATAACTAACTAACATGTCAGACAAATGTAGTATTAACTGCTTTTGGATATCAGACAAAGTGGATATCTTTTGATGGGATCTGCTAAAGTGATTGAAGCTAACATTCCTCATGTGTCAGCTGGATCCAACACAGCATTATGTATTAACATCTCTAAAAATGCAGGCTTTACACTAGATTTATAGATTCACACACTTGTATCAAAATTGTAATTTGACATTATAAATACATCTAGAACAATTTGAATAAAATTACATATATTTTTTGTTTTTTAGTTGTGTTGCTTATCACCTGCAGCTGCTCCACAGTTTGAGAACCACTGAATGAAATGATAGACAAAAGAAACACAACAGTGATGGGGGATGCTTTCATAATGCTTTATTGGTGCAACAGCATGAAAAAGAGAATCAAGTATAATCAAGCTTTCAGTTTTCTGTTAATAATGACTGATTACTTTGAGGTTTCTGTTAATGATTGAGCTCCTCTGTAGCTGCATTGAAAGATTATTAAGTACATTTAAGGATGGAGCCGTCAACACACACGACCCACAGCACTCCCAGGTCAAAGCTCACATGCTGGTGGCCATTGGGACAGGCAATTATTTGGATCCACTTTACGCCAGCAGGGTTGGAGCGAGTGATGCCAGCTCTGCAATAAGCAAAAATGAAGGTTTCTTGAATGCAGAATTTGATTTACATTTAAAAAAAAATGTGCATGACAAGTCATTTTATTGATACAACTTTGTAATAGACTATTATGCCTGTTCAGCTTACCTTTGGTATAAGTTCCCTTGATAGTTGATACCAAACACACTGCCATCAGTTGCTACTTCAATCATGGACAGAGATCCAGAAATAGTCTCAAATTCGCCAGACCCAGAACAGACATTATTAGACACATTCTGCACATGACAAAAAGAGACACAAACCACTCAGTCATAGTAAGGTCACATCAAAAACATTTAATTCTTCAGTTTCTTTATTTCTTCAGTTTTGACAGAAAATCAAATGCATGCATGATATCTAATATATTGTTGTACTTTTAAAAATCTGGTGTACTTGAACTTGTTTTCACACTTTAACATTATTTAACATTAATATGTTAAGTATTTAACATTGTGACATTACCCTTATGATGAAGATATAGTCATAACTGCTCACTCCCCAACAGCTGTACGGGCCACAGCTGTAATACTTCAGCTTTCCATTAATTTGAACCCAAGGAGTGGTGCTGGATGGCCATTTGTCGTTAGCATCCATATTTAAACAGAATATGTCATCATGCATATTGACACCTGCAATGATCTGATCACCTCCAGCATCCACCTGTTTGAGAAGCCCTAACAACACAATCAACAGGTTCGATGAAAGATTAATAGGGACCATAAACAGTAAGATTATGTCTTTGGGACTGTGACTCAACTATTTTCAAATGAAAACGTAAATTGGCTGGTTAAACTTGTCTTTTGTCTTAATTTTGCTCTCTGTAACTCTTCACCTGGAAACTGAATGAAGGAACCACTCTGAAACTTGAAGATGTTGTTTGCTGAATCCACCCCCAGCTGACCAGCAGGACCAACACTGAAGTGATTTAGAGACATATTGATCTTTGTGAAGATGTTATCCTCCAGGATGAACACTTCATTAAGATTGTTCACTCCAACCACTGAGCCAGACCCAGCGTCTATCTGCTTCAGGTTACCGCTCATCATGGCACAGTCTAAAGCTGTGAAAACATGGTTTCAATAATTATTTCAATAATTATTTCAATAAATTCAATTTCATACATCGATCAATCAATCAATAAAAACAAGTAGTTTACCCAGAGTGTGAAGGAACTGGCAGCAGAAGAGTAGCAGGACGCTCTGATAAACCTTCATTGCTCCACAACACATTTGTTGTTTGGACCTGTTCAGAAGCAGAATTCACTTAAATAACTAAATTAATAAATACATTTTTAAAAAAAGCTCAATATCACAGTGACAGTAATTAGTAACAGTAACCTTCTCTTGTTAGTTCAGGATTCAGCAGTCAGTGGGGATTCTCCTCTTATGAGATGTAGGTACTAGATACTTGCGTTCAGTGTGTGTGTAAATGTTGTTGAGGGAGAGCTTATATAGCCGAAATATACAAAGGAATTAAGATCTGTAGGGAATACAGGAATACTTGTTTTTCTGGATCTCTACTCCCTTAATTTATTTGGTAATTTTCTTCATGTTTCTAAAATATGACATTAACAAGTTAAGTGTTTCAGCACATTTTGATAACACATGAAGGTAAAGTAGTGTAGAGAATTTTTTAAGAAGAACATCAGTCAGTGTATTTCCACAGATCCAGTGGATCTCTGCTTTCTTATGAATTTCCTTACATGCAACCTAATAATCCTTATAATGATAATAATATATTTAAGAAAAGTGAAATTGCCCTGGCATGGTATGCAACAATTATTGTAGAATGAACCACAATCATAAAATGTTTAGGAATAATGGACTGGCTACCACAGATGTTCTGCCATTCTGCCAACAGTCTGAAGGTCCGGCTACACGAGACTAGGCTACAAGTTACACTTAGATTTAAGAAACTGATTGATAGCTCAGTTAGGGGGAAAACAAACTTCAATAAACAACACAACTGATCCGACTGGAAGCCTGTTTCCACTACAGCATGAAAAAATTAAAAAGATAATTGCAACTTTTTATCTAGAAAAGAAATGTGGAAAGTATATTAGATGGCAATGATCTAGTGTATTGAAATGATGGAAAAGCAACAAGGATAGATGTTGCTTGAGGTCATCAGTCAGCAGCAGATTTAACCATAGTATCTCAAAGTTTAGCTAGGCAATGCAAATGGGAAGAGCTTGATCAAACTACAATAGGTAGTGATCATTACACCTATTATCATAGGTGTAATAGGTATTGAAGCGGAACAATGTATGAAACAAAATATTCCCAGGTGGAAATTTAAAATATTAGACTATGTTAGCAATGGAAAATTATATAGAGCAAACTGAGGAGGTAAACAATACAATGAATGAAATCTATTGTAGTACAGCCGAAGAGGTAATTGGGAAAAGCTCAGGGGAAAGAAGAGGGAAAATTTGTAGACAGAGAAATGCAGTACGGTAATCTTAATTAAAAACAGAGCATTTAGGAAGGTAAAGAAAACCTATTCCTTTCAGGATGTAATAGCTCATAAAAGATCTCAGGCAGTGGTTAGAAAAGTAATTAGATCTGCTAAAAGAGACTATTAGAAACAATTCTGCAACGGAATTGGTGAAAGAGTAGATATACAATAAGTGAATTATGGGGCATGATTAGGAAAATGGGAGGGGTTAAAATCTATAGAAATATACCTGTAATAAAAGACGAGGGCAAATATGTAACACTTCACAGTGAAAATGCAGAGGTGTTGGCAAAAGCATTTGTGAAGATTCATATCAGAGTACATGGAAAAGCAAGGAAAACAAGTAATGAGAGCTAATCCTGATATCATAGTCTAAAGAAGGTCTTCTGAATGCACTTTGAATGAAGATTTTACCTTGCATGAACTCAAGGAGGTGTTGACAGGTTCGAATATCATTGAATCATTGAATATCATATTACATCTCCTAAATAAATGGGCATCAAAGCTTCTTTATTCCTGGAAATAGAGTAATTGTTCCAATAGCTAAGCCTAGGAAAGACTATTACTATAAACTAATTGCACTAACTAACATAAAACTTATGTAAAATAATGGAAAGAACGGTTACAGCTAAACTAAATTACATTACAGTAATTAGAAGTTGTTTATGCTCACATCAAAATAGTTTTAGAAAAGGTTGCAATACAATTGATTCTAACATATACTTAGAATCAGAAATCAGAAAAGTATTTATGAATACAGAAGTGTTAGCAGCATGAAAAAAATCATACAATATTTTGTAGAAGGAACGTCTTTTTTGGCTAAATTGAATAAAATGGGTGTTAAAGGAAGGTTATGTAATTGACCCTTCGCAAAGACCCGTGTAGGATATCAGACCGAATCAGACAATCTAAGATTTGGTCAAAACAGGGTTGAAAAATGAGGAGCCCAAAATTCCACAAGAGGCCCAAGACAACAGGATGTCATAAATCAGACCCAGCATTAGCAAGGCTGACAGCAGCCTAAAACCCATCTGTCACAGAACAATTTTCACATTAACACACAAGAAACAATTATGACACGTCCAAGGAGATTGTAATTTTGGGCAAGTTATCAAGAATATGTCAAAGCGATGCACAGCGTGACCGCCACATGGAAACATGTGACAGTGATCAAAAGCTTCGGATTGACTTTTCCCTCCACCTAAAGACAGAGAACAGAACGTATCCTTACATCCACAGAATGCAAAAGAAACTTCATTTCCATGTAAATATGCATCTAAATGCCACTAAAAGGACCTAAGCAACAATAATGGCATAACTCCATTTATGTATTAACCCACATTTTAACCATCAGTTTAATCATTTATTGGGTATGTATTGTTAATAACTATTGAATAGCTTAAGGGTTCGTATTCATGTTTAGTATGTGTGTGTTTTAATCTTCTTGCTTGAAACGTTTCTTCTAATCAATTCTTGGTCAAATGTATCATATCCTCGTTATAGAAATCATGTCCAAAATCATATTCTACCAGAGCGGGAAAAACGCAGATCATGTGAATGATGAGATAACAGTTGATTTATGAATGGGGAGGAGGAATATACAACCCCCCGAGCAACGGCGACATCTAATTGGTCAAAGCACCATTTGGGGTGTGTTAAACAGCCCGGTTTAAATACTAGAAACACCATCAAACATTGCTTTTTGCCTTTTTCCTTTTTGCGGGTCTGACTTTTTGTGTCTAGATTTTAGCCATGCGGCTTTTAGCTTTTCACTTCTTGTCATGCTTCTTTAGTTTTGAGCGTGCTCTGGCCTACACGCCAGCTCCTCCGAAACCATGAGGAGAAACGCCACCTAGTATCGTCAAACTTTACTTCTATTCTTTAGTTTGTTTTATTTTCCGTTGAGAGTTTCGTGTTTTGAGTTAAGTTTGCCTAACGCCGCATCTCCGAAAGATTGCCGTATAAACTTCAACTGCAGACCACAGCTCCGCGTCGCCAGCCAACGCCCAACCACTGGCTTCCCAAGACTGAACTTATAGCCAATAAACAACCTTGGGAAACCCCTTTCGGCAACCAGACAAGGAGGGGAACCCCACACCGGGGAACGCAAGTACTTCCAGATTCTAGCTGAACTGGTGCATTTAATATAATTTTTAACCTAATTGAGGAACTCAATGCAAGGGTTAATTAAGCGATTGATGGTTGTTCAGACTATGCAATTGCACATATTGCTGTACACTTGGGATTTCACATTTTCATTCTCTTAAACTAATTATTTCCTGACTTTCTCTCTTCCTGAAACTTGTGTGTGAATGCGTGTGTTTATGTGTTAGATTAGTTTATATTGTCTTAGATTTATTTGAATAAAGTCTTATTTATATTGAAAAGAGAAGTATCATGTGTTTTGTGCTCACAAGTTAATGTCTTAAACTGCCGATCTGGTTACATGTGCTAATTAATAGTGTTTTCACTATATTTGGGATATAAATATCCATTGCAGAATTGAAGTCATACGGCTCGTTCACCGACTCGCTGGCCGTCTCAGTGATCAACCGTAAAACAGTGATTCTATCCTAATTCCCTTACATATTAATGGTGGAGTTCCCTTTAAAATCTTAAATGATTCCCTTTGAGCTAATGGAATGTTCCCTTACACCCGCCCCCCATTCATTGACTGTTGCTATGTCGGACAAGCCATGGAGCTCTCACGCCTCACATCATGTTCTCAAATACATTGCGGAGCAAAGAGGACACTGACAACACGTCTACAGAGCAAGTTACTTAGGTTATGAAACAAAAGTCTCAGCTTTCAAATTTGTCAATTTTTTAAGAAATTTCTAACAAATAAATACCGTTTTTTTTGGGCTCTTTTAATGTGTCGTCACAGTTGCGGAACTGGAACCGATTATCTTTCCTCTTTAGAGCCTGAAATAACATGAAAGAAGAAACATCCGAATGGTAGTTGTTCAAGGAAAGACATCATTACATACCATTTTTCAAGTTCTAGTCCACCGATTTTAATCTACTCTCCTGTCTGGTTTGTTTATCAGATTATGCGTTACGACTGGTCAGATCATCTGTCAATCATACTCCCTGCGAAGGGTCAGTTGGATAATGGATTTCCTATTTAATCGAACAATACAGGTCAAGGCAGATCATGCTATTCAAATATATAACAGTATGTCACAGAAGTGAGTCCACCCCTCACATTTTTGTAAATATTTAAATGATATCTTTTCATGTGACAACACTGAAAAAAATGACACTTAGCTACAATGTAAAGTAGTGAGTGCACATCTTGTATAACAGCGTAAATTTGCTGTCACCTCAAAATAACTCAACACAAAGCCATTAATATCTAAACCGCTGGCCACAAAAGTGAGTAAACCCTAAGTGAAAATGTCCAAATTGGGCCCACAGTGTCAATATTTTGTGTGGCCACCAATATTTTCCAGCACTGCCTTAACCCTCATGGGCATGGAGTTCACCAGAGCTTCACAGGCTGCCACTGGAGTCCTCTTCCACTCCTCCATGCCGACATCACGGAGCTGGTGGATGTTAGAGACCTTGCCCAACAGATGCAATAGGGTTTAGGAGACATGCTTGGCCAATCCATCACCTTTACCCTCAGCTTCTTTAGCAAGGCAGTGGTCGTCTTGGAGGTGTGTTTGGGGTCGTGATCATGTTGGAATACAAATATGGCTCAGATCTGCTTGTTGCAGTATGTCACAGTACATGTTGGCATTCATGGTTCCCTAAATGAACTGTAGCTCCCCAGTGCCGGAAGCACTCATGCAGCCCCAGACCATGACACTCCCACCTCCATGCTTGACTGTAGGCAAGACACAGTTTTCTTTGTACTTCTCACCTGGTTGCCGTCACACACGCTTGACACAATCTGAACCAAATAAGTTTATCTTGGTCTCATCAGACCACAGGACATGGTTCCAGTAATCCATGTCCTTAGTCTGCTTGTCTTCAGCAAACTGTTTGCGGGCTTTCTTGTGCATCATCTTTAGAAGAGGCTTCCTTCTGGGATGACAGCCATGCAGACCAATTTGATGCAGACCAATTTGATGCGTATGGTCTGAGCACTGACAGGGTGACCCCCACCCCTTCAAACTCTGCAGCAATGCTGGCAGCAATATACGTCTATTTCCCAAAACACAACCTCTGGATATGACGCTGAGCACGTGCACTCAACTTCTTTGGATGACCATGGCGAGGCCTGTTCTGAGTGGAACCTGTCCTGTTAAACCGCTGTATGGTCTTGGCCACCATGCTGCAGCTCAGTTTCAGGGTCTTGGCAATCTTCTATAGCCTACGCCATCTTTATGTAGAACAACAATTATTTTTTCTGATTCTCAGAGTTCTTTGCCATGAGGTGCCATATTGAACTTCCAGTGACCAGTATGAGAAAGTGAGAGCGATAACACCAAATTTAAAACACCTGCTCCCCATTCACACCTGAGAACTTGTAACACTAATGAGTCACATGACAACCAGGGAGAGAAAATGGCTAATTGGGCCCAAATTGGACATTTTCACTTAGGGGTGTACTCACTTTTGTGGCCAGCGGTTTAGACATTAATGGCTGTGTGTTGAGTTATTTTGAGGGGACAGTAAATTTACACTGTTATACAAGCTGGACACTCACTACTTTACATTGTAGCAAAGTGTCAATTCTTCAGTGTTGTCACATGAAAATACATAATAAAATATTTACAAAAATGTGAGGGGGTGTACTCACTTCTGCGAGATACTGTACATTGTAGAAAGGGCACTCTCAAGAGGGTCTGTAGCCCGAATTGTTTAACATAACGATCAATGACATATTTTTTAAGGTAGGACAAGGCATGGGAAAATTCCTATATGCATATGGCAGAGCCCTGTGGAAAAGAGGACGGAATGTGACATTTGTGGAAAGAAGCATGCAGCAAGTGGAAAAATGGGTAAATAACTGGGGTTTCAAAATGTCACAAGTTATCTGTTTCTCAAAAAAGAAGAGGAGCCCACAAATAAGAATAAAACTCTATAAAAAACACTGGAAGTATCAGTAATTAGATTTTTGAGGTTGTGGATGAATCAAACTTGCATGGAGTGAGTGAAGTGTGGCTAAGTATGGTGACCCATACTAGGAATTTGTGCTTTGCATTTAACCCATCCAAGTGCACACACACACTTGGAGCAGTGGGCAGCCATATTGCTGCGGCACCCAGGGAGCAGTTGGTGGTTCGGTGCCTTGCTCAAGGGTCTCACCTCAGTTGTGGTATTGAGGGTGGGAGAGAGCGCTGTACATTCACACCCACAATCCCTGCCAGATTTGAGACTCGAACCCACAACCTTCAGGATACAATTCTGACACTTTAACCATTAGGCCACAACTGCCCACATAAAGACAGTTACATAAAGATAAAGATAAAGGTAAAAAAGGAATAAACATGTTACAGTTTTTCACATATGGTAAGACACTAAACCCATTCTCTGAACCAAATTCTCAATAGCCTAAACCAATTTGTCAAATAAATCACTCTTTCTGCAAAACCTTAAACAAGTTCAGGCAGTTTAGACACTGTTTGCAGATCTCATGCACTCTTTTTGCAAAACTCTAAACATTCTCACTCACTAAAATGCAATTTGCACTGTGATAAACTTGTGATGCAAAACTCTAAACACAAGAAAGCAAAAGTTAAGCACAACTGCAACACGGTTGTCATCGTTTACACACAATAATTCAAAACTGTTCACACTTGTTTCTAAATATGTGAATGTACAAACTATAAGCCAGTTCAAAGTGCACAGATGGCATCCATCTATCTGAGAGGTATGAAGAGTGTGTATATGAGGTGGAGGAAGAGGAAGACGAGGAAGAGCAAGACCAAGAACACTCATTTCAGATGAAATCAGAGCTACTGTGATAGACCATGTTCTTGTGTGTGGAATGACAGAGGCATGAAAAAGAGTTCAACCTACAGTAATTTGAGATTCTCTGTGGCCACCATAATCAGTCGGAAAGGTAAAAAAAACAGCAAAAGAAGAGTGGAAAAGAATCTTGTGTAGAATTGCAAGACTACCACCTTAGGGTGGAAGAACTGGCCTGTGGTGACATAAACGTGCTGTCTTGTCAAGGCTGGATCCGCCACACCAGAGGGGTTTCCCCCCGTTGCCTGCCTGCGACGTAGTCCTCTGATTCTTTTTTACATACTGTAAAAAAAGAAAAATTGTAAAAGACCTAAAATGGTTCTTTCGTATATTAGGATGCAAGAATTCTAAAAATAGTTTCTGGCCAGGGAAACTTGTTAGATACAGCACAATGCAGTTTGTTCCACCATATACGTTTTTTGAGCTGTATGTATAGCTGCATTTCACAGTCAACTAAATGCAATAAATATGCCAATCCCCATGGTGTAGTGTGTTCTTTGGAGGGTGCTTACAGTTTTTCTGAATTGCTAAAACACATTTTTTGAAACCATCACTCATTTTCTGAAAACCTTAAACACAAATCCAAATACTCAAACTAAAGCCATGAAACCTCTGACTCTTCTATAAAATCAAACAGTCACTCTAAAACCATTTCTCTTGCACTCAAGATCACACACACACGAGTCAATTAAAAAAACACTACAAGAGCCTTCATAGACCATCCAGAGACACCTGGAAAACACAGCATCCAGAACTTTATAGAAAAAAGTATATTGTATTGAGTAAACAATTTTGCAATTCTGTAAAAAAGTATAATAATTGCAACTGAGGTGAATGTATTGGATAGGCCTACTGTATGTACTGCAAGAATAGTATTGTGCTGAATATTGAATAGTACTCAATGTTTGTATATATTCAGCACTTGGATACTGCAAAAATACTGCAGTCCAACTGCAAAGGCCAAAAAGGTCAAATAAAACTCTAAATGAACAGCATGTTACAGTAGGCTACACTCAAATACTGCAAGTTGTGCAATTGTAAAATCAGGGTCAATGAGAGATTCATTCTGTCTCAGCATCATGTCTTTGTGCTTGAGTCCGGCCTGGGGACTCTGTCCACATCACAAGTAATATTGTCTTTTTTGCTAGACAATGAAAATAAAAAAAACCCTCTGGTCTGACAGATCCAGCCTTGAAAACACTCTCTAAACCTTACTCTTTCTCTCTTCATCCTCTTCCTCCTCATCCTCCACTTCTTACATGTACTCTTCCTCCTCTCCTTCTCAGATTGTTTCCATCTATTGTTCATATCATCATTCAGTCACCTGTGCCACTTGTACACTCTGAACTGGCTCATATTTTGTATAGTTGGTTTGATCACATCATTAGAAACAAGTGTGAACAATTTTGAATCGTTGTGTGTAAATGATGACAACTGTGCTTTAGTTGTGTTTAGCATTTTGCAGCACAAATGCATCACAGTGTGATAAGTGTTTAAGTGAATGAGAATGTGTTTATAGAGTTTTGCAAAAAAGAGTGCACGGGATTTGCAAATAGAGCCCAACTGCCTGAATGTGCTTAAGGTTTAGCAGAAAGAGTGCTTTATTCAACAAATTGGTTTAAGCTAGTGAGAATTTGGTTCAGAGATTGGGGTTTAGTGTTTTAGCAATTCAGAAAAACTGTAAACAGCCTGTTCCACCATGTAAAAGTATTGCACTCTACATGCTGTAGTATTACAATGTCATGTGAACTCTTTAAGTTTGACCATACCCAAATTATGAGGTTTCGTGTATTTTATAGGGTGTGCTTTGTAACTTAAAATGTATTCAATAACATTACAGACACATTGAAGGTATACGGTGAAGCTGTACTTTGCTCATAATGGTTTCAAAGTTCTTTTAAAGCAAATCATAACTCTGTAAATAAATCCATAAAGATAAGAAGTTACTATTTTCAGGCATTACAGTAATAAATAAATTTAGATAATGTAATATTTTTTGAATTGAACATCAAAGAGACTAGAGCCAACATTCCTCATGTGTCAGCGGGATCTAACACAGCATTATGTATTAAAATCTCTAAAAATGCAGGCTTTGCACTACATTCATAGATAGACAAACATGTATTAAAATTTGAATTAGATATTAGAAATAAAACAATTTGGGGAAAAATGATATATTTTTATTAGTGTACATTTGCATGGTTGTACTGTTTATATCCTGAAACTGCTCCACAGTTTGAGAACCACTGAACCAAATGATAAACAAAAGAAAAGCAACACTAATGAGATAGATGCTTTCATAATGCTTTATTTATTCAACAGCAAGCAAAAGAAGAAAAGAAAGTATAATCAAGCTTTCAGTTTTCTGTTAATAATGTCTGATTACTTTGAGGTTTCTGTTAATGATTGAGCTCCTCTGTAGCTGCATTGAAAGATTATAAAGTACATTTATGGATGGAGCCGTCAACACACACGACCCACAGCACTCCCAGGTCAAAGCTCACATGCTGGTGGCCATTGGGACAGGCAACCATTGAGATCCAGTCTGTGCCAACAGGGTTGGAGCGAGTGACTCCAGTTCTGCAATAGACAAAATGTATGTCTTCTTGAATGCAGCATTTTGTTTCCATTAAAAAAATGTGCATGACAAGTTAATCATTTTGTTCATAAAACTTGTGTAATATTTTGACTGTTCAGCTCACCTTTGGTATAAGTTCCCTTGATAGTTGACACCAAAGACGCTGCCATCAGTTGCTACTTCAATCATGGACAGAGATCCAGAAATATTCACAAAGACGCCAGAGCCAGAACAGACATTATTAGACACATCCTGCACAAGACCGAAAGAGATACAATGCAGTCAGTCATCGTACAGTCACATCAAGAAAATTATTTTGCTGCTTTCACCCTAGTGTCTTTATTTCTTCAGTTTTGTCAGAAACTCAAGCCTTTGCTTGATATCTACTAAATAAAAACTAGGTGTACTAAAGCTCTTGTATTTAACATTGTGACATTACCCTTATGACGTAGATATTGTCATTGCTGTTCACTCCCCAACAGCTGTACGGACCACAGCTGTAATACTTCAGCTTTCCATTAATATTAACCCAAGGAGTGGTGCTGGATGGCCATTTGTTGTTAGCGTCCATATTTAAACAGAATATGTCATCATTCATATTAGCACCTGCAATGATCTGATCACCTCCAGCATCCACCTGTTTGAGAAGCCCTAACAACACAATCAACAGGTTGGATGAAAGATTAATCAAGTTTAATAAGAACCATAATAAGATGATGTCTTCGGGACTTTGGCTATTTTAAAACATGTAAATTCATGACTGGTTAAACTTGTCTTTTGTCTTAATTTTGCTCTCTGTAACTCTTCACCTGGAAACTGAATGAAGGAACCACTCTGAAACTTGAAGATGTTGTTTGCTGTATTAACCCCCAGCTGACCAGCAGGACCAACACTGAAGTGCTTTAGAGACCCGCTGATCTTTGTGAAGATGTTATCAATCAGGATGAACACTTCATTAAGATTGTTCACTCCAACCACTGAGCCAGACCCAGCGTCTATCTGCTTCAGGTTACCGCTCATCACAGTACAGTCTAAAGCTGTGAAAACAAATAATTTAATGATTGCAAAATAATCAGTGATTGCAAATACAGAGACTTTTAAATATGAATTCATTATTTTTATAATATTTTTTTATATTAAAAAAAATTGAATCACATAAACAAAAATACAAGAACATTGTTTACCCAGAGTGTGAAGGAACTGGCAGCAGAAGAGTAGCAGGACGCTCTGATAAACCTTCATTGCTCCACAACACAGTTTGTTATTTGGACCTGTTCAGAACCAAAATTAATGTATATAAGTCAATTAAAAGAAAAAGAAAAATCAATATCACAGTGATAGTCATTAAATGAAGACAACCTTATCTTGTTAGTTCAGGATTCAGCAGTCAGTGGGGATTCTCCTCCTTTGAGATGTAGGTACTAGAAACTTGCATTCAGTGTGTACATGTTGTTGAGTAAGAACTTATATAGCCGAAAATTAGTTTCCCGATTAGACTGGGGGAAAATTTACTAGGCATTATGAAAATTAAGTGACGATCAGGAACTTGTTTTTCTGGATCTCTGCTTTCTTAACTTCTCTGTTGACTTTTCTCATGTCTCTAAAATATGACACCAAACAAGTTGAGTGCTCCAGCACGTTTGATAAAATATAAACAGAGATGGGCACAAATACATGGGAATGTAATATATATACATGGGTCAAAGACGTTAAAAGATGTCCGCATCAAAAGAAATTTACAAAAGTGATTTTATGTCCATAGAAAGCACATTCAATTTAAAGGGGTCCTATTATGCTCTTTTACAAAGTCTTGATTTTGTTTTGGGGGTGTACTAGAACATGCTCTCATGCTTGGTGGTTCGAAAAACACATTATTTTTCACATACTTTACATTATTAAAATACCTTTCTCCCCAGGCTGGTGTGACGGATGTGGACTTTCTCCTCCACTCTACGATGTGACTTGGATGAACACCACTGAGATCCGATAAGACACCACTCTGTACAACGGACTCAATCTTTCTTTTCTTTACTGCAGGCTGTAAAATGAAATAAATCACCCCTTTAGTGGTTATTTTGCTGCAGGCATAGGTGACCTAAATAAAATGTTAAATAAAATTATCATTGTAGCCTTGCTAACGAGAGTTCACAAGCGGCCAAATAACTTATAAAATATATGTTAATAGTCAAATTAAATGGTCAAAATATTACCCTAACTAAATCATAAACATCAAATACTTGAAAACTCAACTTATTTTGCCTTATAATCGAATATATACAACTAAATTGAGACGGAGCCTAAGCATACCCACCCACAGCGTGCAGTACACATTGCAACTGCTGTGTTGCAACATCTCCTATCTTACCAAACATTTGATCTGCCTGCAGTTCTCACACAAACCACACGAGGGCACCAGTACAACATGAAATTAACCGCTGCTGAATTCATAAGAATTCACAAAAAACGAAATAAAATCCTAACTCCGTTACACTCACCCCCACTGAATTCTGCTGAATTAAGGCAGCGGTTAGTACTCCAAAACAAAACACCCATCAGTACATTTGCATACACAGTGCACACATAGAGATACCCACAGGTAACAGGTAAGCCAAACACAAGGTTATCTCAAAAGATGAAGTGGAAAGAGAGCGCCAATCTCTCTGACCAACTCCTGGCAGTAAGATGCCCATATACATCTCACAAAACTCTATACCAAGGTATACAGCAAGCAATTATAACTTACACAGAACAATGTGTCATTAAAAAAAATAAAATAAAATAAAACATTGCTTCTGGTGTCTTCTTATTCATACATCCTACATTTGTTTACAGACATATTGAACAACAAAACATTTAAATAATAAAAAAAACATTCAAACAGTCTGAATTCTGTGATTCCGCATTGACACAACCTTTTGTCCAGACATAGTGTACAACAGTCTATTCACAGGCTTGATGAAACGTCCAAAACGAGACCTGCGCACAATAAAGGTCCCAGTGTCAGAAACTGGTACATCATCAGCATCAACCTTGGAAACATCAGCTGAAGGATTTGAAATCACAGAATGTTCAAGACTCACAGATTCGACCCCAGAATTCAAACTTCCAGTAACACTTGAACTATCGGACCGTTCAGATTGTGGACTTACTGACACATTGCTCAAAGACACAACTGATCTCAGCTGTGAACATTTATCAGGCAACCCAGAAACCCAATCAGATGTTCTAGCACAACTGTCAGTTGTAGCACACGAGACATTAGCATCAAGAGATAAACCATCATCAGGCCTAACAGACACTGAATGCTCACGAGTCTCTGCCAACCCACCATCCCTGACACATGGCCTAGATTTCAAAACGTCAACACCCAAACTCGCCATAGATGCTGAACTATTGGCTTTGTCACCTGAATCAGTCACAGGCGAAGATGAAACCGTATCGGATACTGCACTCTCTGCTTTGTCCAGTGGCAAAAAGTTCACAGGTAGCAAAAGGTTGCGATGCACAACCTTTTCCTGACCAGTGCTAGTATCCCTTATCTTGAAAATATGAGTGTCGACATTTCTATCTACCACGACAAAGACGGCGGACATCCACCTGTCAGCTAGCTTCCGCTTGCCTCTTCCAGACTTGTTTGCTAGAAGAACACAATCACCAACATCAATGTCCTGACCTTTGACTCTCCTGTTGTAGATCACTGCATGCCTGGACTGTTCCTTCGAAGCATGCACCTGAGCTACTGACAAGGCCTCCTCCAGATCTTTCAAAAGAGAAGCCACATACTTGTCATAACAAGTCACAGTGTGATCCTCCAGAACAGAGCGGAAAATTATGTCTACTGGAAGGCGAGGAACTCTACCAAACATGAGATAAAACGGAGCATAGCCAGTCGTTTCATGAACAGTACAGTTGTACAAGAAAGTCAAAGATTGCAGTTGTCTTGGCCAATTACGCTTTGCATCTGGAGCCAATGCGCGGATCATGTTCCCCAGGGTCCTATTAAATCGCTCCACACTACCATTCCCCATAGGAGGGTAGGGAGTTGTATGCGATTTTTGTACTCCAGACACCTCAAGAAGCTCAGCAATCAGCTGGCCTTCGAAGCTCGCCCCCTGATCACTGTGTATGCGTTCAGGAAACCCAAACACACAAAAGTATTTGTCCCACAAGACACGTGCCACCTGTTTAGCTGACTGATCTTTGCATTGAAACGCTTGTGCCAACCTGGTAAAGTGATCTGTGATCACCAAGACATCGACTGACTTGTTGTTATGATCTTCAGCAGACCAAAAATCAATGCATACAATGTTTTATCCAGCTGTATTTACTCAGTGCAACTTATAACATCCAAGTGAAAGATACACTGAACAAAATTATAAACGCAACACTTTTGTTTTTGCCCCCATTTTTCATGAGCTGAACTCAAAGATCTAAGACTTTTTCTATGTACACAAAAGGCCTATTTCTCTCAAATATTGTTCACAAATCTGTCTAAATCTGTGTTAGTGAGCACTTCTCCTTTGCCGAGATAATCATCCACCTCACAGGTGTGGCATATCAAGATTATGATTAGACAGCATGATTATTGCACAAGTGTGCCCTTAGGCTGGCCACAATTAAAGGCCACTCTAAAATGTGCAGTTTTAACACACAGCACAATGCCACAGATGTTGCAATTTTGAGGGAGATGGGAGCGTGCAATTGGCATGCTGACTGCAGGAATGTCCACCAGAGCTGTTGCCCGTGAATTGAATGTTCATTTCTCTACCATAAGCCGTCTCCAAATGTATTTCAGAGAATTTGGCTGTACATCCAACCGGCCTCACAACCGCAGACCACGTGTAACCCCACCAGCCCAGGACCTCCACATCCAGAATCTTCACCTCCAAGATCGTCTGAGAACAGCCACCCGGACAGCTGCTGCAACAATCGGTTTGCATAACCAAACAATTTCTGCACAAACTGTCAGAAACCATCTCAGGGAAGCTCATCTGCATGCTAGACGTCCTCATCGGGTCTCGACCTGACTGCAGTTCATCGTAGTAACCGACTTGAGGGGGCAAATGCTCACATTCGATGGCGTCTTTCACTTTGGAGAGGTGTTCTCTTCACGTGTGAATCCTGGTTTTCACTGTACAGGGAAGATGGCAGACAGCGTGTATGGCGTAGTGTGGGTGAGCGGTTTGCTAATGTCAACGTTGTGGATCGAGTGGCCAATGGTGGCAGTGGGGTTATGGTATGGACAACAAACACAGGTGCATTTTATTGATGGCATTTTGAATGCACAGAGATACCGTGACGAGATCCTGAGGCCCATTGTTGTGCCATTCATCCATGACCATCACCTCATGTTGCAGCATGATAATGCACGACCCCATGTTGCAAGGATATGTACACAATTCCTGGAAGCTGAAAAAAATCCCAGTTCTTGCATGGTCAGCATAATCACCGGACATGTCACCCATTTAGCATGTTTGGGATGCTCTGGATCTGCGTATACGACAGCGTGTTCCAGTTCCTCCCAATATCCAGCAACTTCGCACAGCCATTGAAGAGGAGTGGGCTAACATTCCACAGGCCACAATCAACAACCTGATCAACTCTATGCGAAGGAGATGGGTTGCACTGCGTGAGGCAAATGGTGGTCACAGCAGATACTGACTGGTTTTCGAACACCCTAATACAGTAAAACTGCACATTTTAGAGTGGCCTTTTATTGTGGCCAGCCTAAGGCACACCTGTGCAATAATCATGCTGTCTAATCAGCATCTTAATATGCCACACCTGTGAAGTGGATGGATTATCTCGGCAAAGGAGAAGTGATCACTAACACAGATTTAGACAGATTTGTGAACAATTGAGAGAATAGTCCTTGTGTAAATAGAACACGTCTTAGATTCTTTGTGTTCAGTCATGAAAATGGGGGGCAAAAAAAAGTGTGTGGTATAATTTTGTTCAGTTGTAAATCTAAAAGCAAGTTATCAAATGTCTTAAAGCTAAGAATCAATCTTACTCTCCCAGTTATTTAAGACAGCTCGAGATGTCTCTCAAGTGGTTAGGAGTTGCCATTAGGGGCTTGTGATGTGTGATGGCTCTGAGGAGACAGAGACGTGTGCAAATCTTTCAGGAGAGGAAGAATGTTCTTGAAATGTTTGATGACGAGCAGTTCAGTCATTCTTGAGAAGTGGGACAAAACAGGGTGCAAAATTGAAAAAATAAAACCATGTACTCCGACAAATGAAACTATATTTATGTATCTTATATGTACTAAGCTACAGAGCTATGCTATGCTTTGATACAACCTCACAACTTTTCTCTTTTTTAACAAAATGTGCTTTTTTTACCTTGGACTGTGTAATATAATTTCAACTTTTATCTTTAACAGCATTCAACATGTTTTTAACATTTCAAAACACATCCTGGTGTTAGCAGGCAGATTGCACTTTCACATGTGACCAACAATTCCACAACAAATATAAAATATCATAATGAAATCTTATCAAAATATTCAATGACTGGAGGTGAAGAACTGACGGAGTTGACACATCGGATGGTGGTGACGAAAAGTTATTGTTTATAAAGCTTTTTTCAAGAGTCACATTTAAGTATTTTGATATATCATTGGAACACAAAATCTTATGGTGGTGACATCTGACGGTGTTGACAAATTTGGCATTTCTTTCACAAAACCAATGGAGTTCATGTAGTAGCCATTTTATTTTTTTCTGTTGATGCTAGATGCTAACGGAACCTGCTTCAGGAGAATACAATTATCTAAATATTTCAAATAATTTCCTCAGAAATTGGAAGATGGTGTTGACATATCATGGCTGTGACAAAGGAAATATTAACATTAGGATTTAAAATATTCTAAAACTAAAACTTAGCAGAGCCTGTCTGACACTGATGTACTCTGCAGAGGTGAACTGTGGCAAGGGGGTCCTTTAGAGTGACAGCTGCCCCTGATATTCCCTGATTTTATTACATTTTATTGAATGTCTGACAGTGTTGACAAAAAGTGGGGACGCAACTTTAAAATCTTATTAAACATGCATGTGTCATTAAAAAACAATCTTGCTTTCATAGGAGATAATATTAAGTTTTGCTTTTGATAAAACAAGCTCTTTTACATCATTAAAAAACATTATGCATTTTATTGCATATGAATGCTTGAACACTTCTCTGTGGACACACTGTTTTAGACGTAGCGAGAGGACATTAAGAAACACAGATTTGGTATAATAATGAGAAAATGTAATTGAAGGTGATAATTGTGTTAAATACATTCTATTATTAATCCCTCATGACATATAAAATTAAAAAATATTTTTATTTTTTAAAGCTAATAGCAGTTACCCTTGCTGGACCTGTGTTGTCCCATGCCTCAAGAATGACTGCATTAATCGAACAGTTACATTTCCTCAGTTATTCAAAAAGAAAACGAGCAAAGAATATTTATATTACCAAAGAACATCATAACTGACTTCAGTCTAGCACAAGTATTATGCTCTTTAAAAACACTCCGTTATAACAGTAAGCTACCACCCTGTATCAGGAAAAATCTATAAAACTACTTACAATGCACACGTCTAGGCAACATACGGCCCTCACGCACGGCCCAGGAGCTGATCACGGCTACTCACCATCCGCGCCGCGGCAACTTTCTGAAGCGGCTCTCCACGCTGCATCACTAAAGATAGGCGCCTATATTTTTGACGGATAATAATAATAATAATCATCTTGCTGTCGTCAAAGAAATCAGCAACAGGCGATATCTCTGACTATCGTCGGTACACGATATTGTCTACCGGCACAACCCTAAATTAAGGTTGTGATGACGATTCGTTTCCTTAACATAATGCATTCTCTTGAGAGTTTTTTATTGTCAAATGTGTGTTGAATGTAAACTCCTATTAGGAATTTAACCATTCAAAGTGAATTTATCTGAGATTCGAATATTCTTAAATAAGGAAATCTATTCAGCGGTGGTTTGGGCTGGCTTTTGGTCTGATGGCGTCCATGTATTTCGTCATCCAAAATCCCATTTGTGGAACAGAGGTGTCGTGAATCAACTCTAAAACTGACACTTAAGATTTAGTCCTACACTTCGCTTAAATTACAACTGAGATGCTTGATAACTAACTTTTAAGCACAGCTTTGAGCCAAGAATTTTTTTACACTTAAATCAAATTCTTAGCAGCTGTTTTGAGAGTAATTTCAGGGCTTGATAAATATGGCCCAGAGCTCTGCTTAAGCAGTGACTTTAGTACATAGGTTCTCTAATGAGCTTCGCTACTGTTTCTGGCGTTGAGTGTAGCCAGGTCACCTCTCACTTTAGAGAGTAGTTATGCTGAGACCTCCACTCTTAGAGCTCCACAACTTTGGCTGGAGAGTAGATTGGTATGCTAGGTATAGGCTCTCTGGTAGCCTCCCTAGCTACTAATCTTACTGTGGAGTGCTGTTAGGCCTTCTCTTACTACAGGAGTTTTTATATTGGGGCCTCCACTCGGCAGGGCTCCGGAACATGGTTGGCCTTGTTGAGGCCTCTGTTTTTAGGAGCTCTGGTCTATCCGAGCCGAGCTTTTGAGCCTGCCTGTAATGGGCTTTGTAGCTCGGGCTCTGGCCGCAGAGATTATTGCTGGGGCCTCAGGGATGATGTTCCTCTGAGACTTTGACTTAGGGAAGCCAGTTATTTGGGCATTCATCCCTTAGCATGGCGGCGTGGGTATTCCGTTCCCCATAGCGCCCTCTAGGGGATGCAGTGTGAGCGTCCTTTCGCGGTTATGCATGTAACCATGGTTCTCTGAGAATAGGGAACGAGACGCTGCGTCCCATTGCCATGCTTTGGGCATTCCTGCCTGCGTCTCCTTCAGACAAAGAAATGAATTACATGCCACAGTTGCACCTTTTATGCCCGCAGCACGTCCATTAAGTTATGTCTAGGCTGCCACCTGCCAATGTCAAGTCATTGACGGTTTTACCTTCAAGCTTCAGACACCTGTTATGCTTTGAAAGGCATTCCCCATATGGCCCCTAGGGATGCAATTTCTCATTCCTATTCTCAGGACCCATGGTTACAACATACCTGAGACATTTTCAGTTCTTGGCAAGTTCTGAAGGAACTGAGATTCTTCATACAATTTGCTGGTGGTGTGGTTTGTGCAGCTTAAAGGGGAAAACCTGCTATTCCTGTTTGTACTTAATTTTATATTAGTTTTCCTTGTACACTTTTTTTTATTAGATTTTATATGATTTCCTCTTACTGTAAGCTTTAGATAGAGAATCTCTCCATTTCAAGGATTTTATGCTAGGACTGTTGGTAAGCAGTATTTCCATTGCTTTTACTTTGGCAAAGTATAGTTGTGTGAATTTGGCTGCTAAGATGCCATCATTTTACCATCATTTCATCTCCTGTTTTCCTGTCTTCCCCTGATTACTTTGTTGTTTTTTTGTTTCCCTCCCCGTGTTTAGGGAAAGCTCCATTCATAACTAGTCGTCAGACAAAATGCAGTTTAACTGTTTTGGATATCAGGGATAGCTTTGACAGGATCGCTAAATGATTGAAGCCAACATCCTCACAGGTCGGCTGGATCTAACCCAACATTTTGGATTACAATCGCTACATTTAGGCTATACACTATATTATAGATAGACAAACATGTATTAAACTTCGAATCAGAATTAGAATAGACAGCAATTTGATAAATGTCTATTTTTTTACCCTTAAATGCATGAATGTTTCGCCCAATCATTATTACATATTCGGGTCTTTAGCCGAGCCCTCGGACCATATATCCAGCATGGGGGGGGGGGGGAATGGACCTCTAACTGCTGCAACAGCAAAAAATATCTTGATATTTTAAGAACAATTACAGGCGAATGGAAATGAAGCATATTTCGTTTCCTTTTGAAACTTAAAATGGTTCAATTTGAGCAGATGGTTTTACCATCGCTGTCATTGTCAGAGCACATTTCCACAGTACATCCAGCATCTGGCTTATATTCACGATCTCAACCATATTCTCAAATCTATCTTTTTCAATGACTTCATATTCAATATTATGATCACTGGCAGCTAATTCACCACATCCAGCATCAAATGACAATGACATTTATAGATCATTGCGTATAGTAATTGCTCTGCAGTAAAGTCATCGGTTAAATTTTTGCTGATGTTATTCATTTGTTTTATGCCTGCGGTAATTATGAGTGAAACGTCACGTCATTATTGTGTATCAAACAGTGCCACCTTGAGGAAAAAATTTGCATTGCACATATTGAGTCATCAGATACGTAAATATAGTTGCGCAGGAAAAAATAAATTTACATACCTCGGGTCTCTAGCGAACCTATACACTTTTTACAAAAAAAATCAGAAACCAGGCATTCTTTTATATTTTACTTTTTTGCTAAAGATCAAGGCTTAATAGTGTCAATTTGCCATGGTTGTGCTGTGTATCACTTGACACTTCTCCACAGAACCACTGAACCAAATAATACACAAAAGAAACGACACTAATGAGATAGATGCTTTCATAATGCTTTATTGGTTCAACAGCAAGAAAAAGAGAAGAAAAGAAAGTATAATCAAGCTTTTAGTTTTCTGTTAATAATGACTGATTACTTTGATAATTATTATTTCGATTACAATCACTTTGACTGATTACTTTGAGGTTTCTGTTAATGATTGAGCTCCTCTGTTGCTGCAGTGATAGATTATAAAGTACATTTACGGATGGAGCCGTCAACACACACGACCCACAGCACTCCCAGGTCAAAGCTCACATGCTGGTGGCCATTGGGACAGGCAACCATTGAGATCCAGTCTGTGCCAACAGGGTTGGAGCGAGTGACTCCAGTTCTGCAATAGACAAAATGTATGTCTTCTTGAATGCAGCATTTTGTTTCCATTAAAAAAATGTGCATGACAAGTTAATCATTTTGTTCATAAAACTTGTGTAATATTTTGACTGTTCAGCTCACCTTTGGTATAAGTTCCCTTGATAGTTGACACCAAAGACGTTGCCATCAGTTGCTACTTCAATCATGGACAGAAGTCCAGGAATATTCACAAAGACACCGGACCCAGAACAGACATTATTAGACACATCCTGCACAAGACCGAAAGAGATACAATGCAGTCAGTCATCGTACAGTCACATCAAGAAAATTATTTTGCTGCTTTCACCCTAGTGTCTTTATTTCTTCAGTTTTGTCAGAAACTCAAGCCTTTGCTTGATATCTACTAAATAAAAACTAGGTGTACTAAAGCTCTTGTATTTAACATTGTGACATTACCCTTATGATGTAGATATTGTCATTGCTGTTCACTCCCCAACAGCTGTACGGACCACAGCTGTAATACTTCAGCTTTCCATTAATATTAACCCAAGGAGTGGTGCTGGATGGCCATTTGTTGTTAGCGTCCATATTTAAACAGAATATGTCATCATTCATATTAGCACCTGCAATGATCTGATCACCTCCAGCATCCACCTGTTTGAGAAGCCCTAACAACACAATCAACAGGTTGGATGAAAGATTAATCAAGTTTAATAAGAACCATAATAAGATGATGTCTTCGGGACTTTGGCTATTTTAAAACATGTAAATTCATGACTGGTTAAACTTGTCTTTTGTCTTAATTTTGCTCTCTGTAACTCTTCACCTGGAAACTGAATGAAGGAACCACTCTGAAACTTGAAGATGTTGTTTGCTGTATTAACCCCCAGCTGACCAGCAGGACCAACACTGAAGTGCTTTAGAGACCCGCTGATCTTTGTGAAGATGTTATCAATCAGGATGAACACTTCATTAAGATTGTTCACTCCAACCACTGAGCCAGACCCAGCGTCTATCTGCTTCAGGTTACCGCTCATCACAGTACAGTCTAAAGCTGTGAAAACAAATAATTTAATGATTGCAAAATAATCAGTGATTGCAAATACAGAGACTTTTAAATATGAATTCATTATTTTTATAATATTTTTTTATATTAAAAAAAATTGAATCACAAACAAAAATACAAAACATTGTTACCCACCCAGAGTGTGAGACTGGCAGCAGAAAGAGTAATCAGGACGCTCTGATAAACCTCATTGCTCCACAAACAGTGTTATTTGGACCTTTTCAGAACCAAAATTATGTTATAAGTCAATTTAAAAAAAAAAAGCAAATCAATATCACAGTGATAGTCATTCAAGAAGTACAACCTATCTGTTAGTTTCAGATTCAGCAGTCAGTGGGGATTTCCTCTTGTTGAATTTAAGGTACTAGTAAACTTGCATTCATGTGTACATGTTTGTTGAGTAAGACCGTATATAGGCCGAAATTATTTCCCGATTAGACTGGGGGAAATTTTACTAGGCATATGAAAATTAAGTGACGATCATGAACTTGTTTTTTTCTGGAATCCTTCTTTCTTAAACTTCTCTTTGACTTTTCTCTGTCTCTAAAAGATGACACCAACAATGAGTGCTCCAGCACGTTTTTTGATAAAATATAAACATAGATGTTCACTAAATCCATGGGAATGTATATACAGTGGGGAAAAAAAGTTTTTAGTCAGCCACCAATTGTGCAAGTCTCCCACTTAAAAAGATGATAGATCCTGTAATTTTCATCATATGTATACCTCAACTATGAGACAAAATGAGAAAAAAAAATCCAGAATCACATTGTAGGATTTTTAAAGAATTAATTTGTAAATTCCTCTGTAAAATAAGTATTTTGTCACCTACAAACAAGCAAGATTTCTGTTTCTCACAGACCTGTAACTTCTTCTTTTTAGAGGCTCCTCTGTCCTCCACTGGTTTCCTGTATTAATGGCATCTGTTTGAACCCGTTATCAGTATAAAAGACACCTGTCCACAACCTCAAACAGTCACACTCCAAACTCCACCATGGTCAAGACCAAAGAGCTGTCAAAGGACATCAGAAACTAAATTGTAGACCTGCACCAGGTTGGGAAGACTTAATCTGCAATAGGTAAGCAGCTTGGTGTGAAGAAATCAACTGTGGGAGCTATTATTAGAAAATGGAAGACATACAATACCACTGATAATCTCCCTCGATCTGGAGCTCCACACAAGATCTCACCCCGTGGTGTCAAAATGATCACAAGAACTGTGAGCAAAATCCCAGAACCACACGGGGGGACCTAGTGAATTACCTGCAGAGAGCTGGGACCAAAGTATCAAAGGCTACCATAGTAACACACTGCGCCGCCAGGGACTCAAATCCTGCAGTGCCAGACGTGTCTCCCTGCTTAAGCCAGTACATGTTCAGGCCCGTCTGAAGTTTGCTAGAGATCATTTGGATGATCCAGAAGAGGATTGGGAGAATGGCATATGCTCAGATGAAACCAAAATAGAACTTTTTGGTAAAACCTCAACTTGTCGTGTTTGGAGGAGAACGAATGCTGAGTTGCATCCAAAGAACACCATACCTACTGTGAAGCATGGGTGGAAACATCATGCTTTGGGGCTTTTTCTGCAAAGGGACCAGGACGACTGATCCGTGTAAACGAAAGAATGAATGTGGCCATGTATCGTGAAATTGAGTGAAAACCTCCTTCCATCAGCAAGGGCATTGAAGATGAAACGTGGCTGGGTCTTTCAGCATTGACAATGATCCCAAACACACCGCCCTGGCAACGAAGGAGTGGCTTCGTAAGAAGCATTTCTAGGTCCTGGAGTGGCCTAGCCAGTCTTGAGATTTCAACCCCATAGAAAATCTTTGGAGGTAGTTGAAAATCTGTGTTGCCCAGCGATAGCCCCAAAACATTTACTGCTCTAGAGGAGATCTGCATGGAGGAATGGGCCAAACTACCAGCAACAGTGTGTGAAAACCTTGTGAATACTTACAGAAAACGTTTGACCTCTGTCATTGCCAACAAAGGGTATATAAAGTATTGAGATGAAATTTTTTTATTGACCAAATACTTTTTTTCCACCATAATTTGCAAATAAATCTTTAAAAATCCTACAATGTGATTTTTGGATTTTTTTTTTTCTCATTTTGTCTCTCTTATTTGAGGTATACCTATGATGAAAATTATTATCTTTTTAAGTGGGAGAACTTGCACATTTGGTGTCTGACTAAATACTTTTTTGCCCCACTATATATACAGTGGGTCAAGACGTAAGATGGTCCGCATCAAAAAAAATTTACAAAAGGGATTTTAATGTCCAGAGACGCACCTTCAATTTACGGTCCTATTATGCTCTTTTAAAAAGTCTTTATTTTGTTTTGGGGTGTACTAGAACATGCTCTCATACTTGGTTGTTCGAAAAAACACATTATTTTTCACATATTTTACATTATTAAAATACCTTTCTCCCCATCCTGGTTCAAACGGCTCGATTAGTTCCGGCTTTAATGAAGATCCGCCTTCCGAAAAACAAAATGTGTTTTATTGGTTAGCTGTCCCAGTGCGTTGTGATTTGGCGAACAGCTTAGACGGTGTTTCATTACTGCCCTGCCCCTTGCTCCGTCTTTCAACAAAAGCTTTTGGCGAATCCGGAAGCTGTCCTCAGTAAAATGCGCAGCACACAATTGCAAATTGGGGTTATAATGCTCAGGGACAGAGTTAAAAGTAAATTGCAACCACTGTTTCCTGACGTCATCTGCTTTCGGAAGCCCAAACAAATACGTTTGGGCACGGAGGTGAAAAAAAGTGTTTCAGGTGGTCGCGCACCGGATGAGAAGCGCAGCATCGCGCCACGTTTTTAAAAATTCAAATACATTATTTTCTATGAGTGTAGCACACTGGCGGCGCCGTTCGGCGTCTGTCCGCGGCGCCCAGCTACGTCGTGTTATATTTGTACATTTCTTCTAGACCAGCTTTTCTCAATTCCAGTCCTCGCGTACCCCGCTCTGCATGTTTTGCACGTCTCCCTTTGTTAACACACCTGATTCAGATCAACCTGTTAGAAGTGAGCACCGTGCATGAACTGTGTTCCGATTGACACACTCCCTACACAGTGTCCACTGCTCCCTAATCCCTGAGCAGGGGAAATCCGTTGAAAGTTCACTTCACTTTGAACATCATTACACATTTTGCGTTGCGGCGCTGCCTGCAGCGTCTTCACACCAAACGAACTGACTAGAGACGGGAAGTTTTACATAATATACCTCGTAAATAAATACTATGTAAATTCACATCTGCCCCCTAAATCCCTTTGTATGACATCTACGCTCCCTTCAAACTGAATCATGGGATATCCGGTAATTCGTCCACTGTCGCAGGCACTTACCGAGTCACATATAGCACGTAGAAGCAATAATAGAAAACATACAACCTGTGCAGAGCGTGGGTACAGGAGGACTGGAAATTGAGAACCGCTGTCTAACATCCAAAATATTGAGGCACAGCAGCAGCATCTCTTCTTCTTCTTGTGTTTTCTCTGATGCCTAACTCTGCAGAAGCACTTCTTTCGCGTCTCGTCTGCTGCGCTCACTCAACCAAGCATTCTAACCACAACATTGCCCCTCCCCACCCCCCAACCATTAGAATTTCTGTAGGTGGGAATTATTTGTAATGATATTCTAATGAGCTGCTTTGTGATATCATAAAGCCCGGAAACAAAACGCTGTAGTCCAAACGAGCCGTTCGTTTTAGTTCTTGAAAAGGGATTTTTTTTTAACTATTTATCTCCCTTTGGAGTGGACTTTGAGATTTGTAACTTTCTAGATCTTTTTTATGCCCAAACATACACACTGACTAAAATTTAAAAAGTGAAAAGGCATAATAGAACCCCTTTAAGTAAAGTGTCTAATTTTAAGGTTTCAAATAAGTTTTTGAAGAAGAAATGTCAAAATTTGGTTGAAATAATGTTACATTGTCATTCAGTGTAACACAATATTTATGTACAAATTCAAACAGCATGCTTATTCTGACGTGTACATATTAAAATATATAAAAGAATAAGGGAGCATATACAATTTTATTGTGTTTTAAATGAGTAAAAAATTCTTACTGACAAATGGGCAAAACCTAGGATAGTGGCAAATTGTACAAATGTAAAATTACAACTAATTAGTATTTGAGGTGAAAGTAGTCTTTTACTATGTCATAAATTGATTTTTGTTGTAAATATACCTGACAAGATTGTTACACTGAATAAAATTTTAGTGGGTCTCTTCTGTAAATCAGGGAAAAATGTATGATATGTATTTTTTTCTCAGAAAAACAAAAACAAAATTGCACATAAATTAAACAGAAAACGTTTTAATTTGGGGGGGGGAGGGGGACAGCAACAATTTAAAGCAGTATTACACTTATTGTTTTTATGCTTAAACCCTTTTTCGTCTTTGACCCTCATACACACACACATAAATATATAAACACACACACAGTACGTTATGGGGACTAAATGTCCTCACAAGTATAGTACTACCAGTAAATTTTGACCTTGTGGGGACATTTTTTTAGGTCCCCATGAGGAAACAAGCTTAATAGAGAATTAAGTGTTTTGAAAATCAAAAAATGCAGAAGGTTTTGTTTGAAGTGTGGGTTTAGGGATAGGGTTATGATAAGGGGATAACAAATACAGTTTGTACAGTAAAAAAACCATTACACCTATGGAATGTCCCAATAAAACATGGAAACCAGTGTGTTTGTGTATGTGTGTGGAACAGTGTGCTAATATGTTTTGGAAACTATGAACAGCATTTATTCAAAATAAAAATCTTTTGTAACAATACAAGTCTTTACTATCACTTATTATCAGTTTACTTGCTGAAGTATTAATTTCTTGAATGAATGAATGCTAGGCAATGTTGTGTTTGTGACAAAAATATATATTTGTGAATATGCTTTTTTATTTTGCAAACCTCATTCTATTTATTTGTGAATATGTTTCATTTTGTTAATCTCTTTACATTTAGCCTATTTGTGGATCATAATATATTTATTTGAAATAAATCAACAAAACGAACTTCAAAGTAATTCTAAGCATATAAGCAGTAGCTTTTACAAAACTGTGTAGCAACAAGCAGTCTAGCGTGTGAAATTGCTGTGAAGACGTGCCGACAAGTTACGGACATAAGAACAGGTTTAAATGAAATAAGCATTCGCCATATTCAGCTGCATAGCCTCAATGTCATGTTAGTTTATTTCCAAGGTTGATGTTTTCAGCTGTGCTGAGTGGTTGATTTCAGATGCACGCAGCGTCAGATTCACGCTCTTTTATCACTCCTAATGGCTTTACTATACAAATAAGAGTCAAGTCTATACAACAAAGAGTCATGTCACTACAAATAAAAGTATAAAGTCATGTCAGTGACAATTATCAAATTAGTTTCAATTATGATATTTTGCTTCAGGTGGTTTATGGGGTTTCTCATCTCATCAGCTTGTGATGGTCGGCATGGTAGCCCATGCAACTTTCGCCCCTAAAAGGAGTCAATAAATTTTTTTTTTTTTTTAAATTCTGATTATTGGACATAAAAATGACCTCAAGCTGTTTTTTGTTTTTATCTAAACTATATAAAACTCTACCGTACAGTTGAGATGTCTGTTTATGGTAGGCTTAATCTTGCTTTACATGTGCTGTTTCATGGGCTTTTTTGAATAATAAAAATACCTGTAATGTAAGAAGGTCCAAGATACCAAACATTGAATTCACATTGTTTCCAGAGGGATAGCCGTTACCATAATACTCTTCTTCTATGTCAGTTTTCTCTTACTACTTGCAAAACTGCATAGTCAAAGTACTACATTTGAAGAAGAACTTAGTTTGTGACCAATAAAATAAGTATATCAATGATGGGCAACTTGAGTCCTGGAGAGCCTCTGTCCTGCAGAGTTTAGCTCAATCCCAAATCAAACACACCTGCTTGTAATTTTCAACAGGCTTTGCACTGTTCAATGTCAAGAGCATTGTAATGAACAATTCATTTGATTGAAGCGGATTTGTTATAGGGTACGTGACAGCATCAATTAAAGTTTCTTAACCCATAATAATCTATTAAGACATACTGACTGTGTTTAAATTAATGGTGCATCAAAAGCTTTTTGAGATTTGAGAAGTGAGTCTGCATCTCCTGCTATGCATCAATGCCTCCCGCATTAAAGCTCACCATTCAAATGAATGCACGGCTCAGACCAACTGTACGAAATGTGTGCATGACTGCAATAAAATTATTTTATCTTTTCACGAATGAATCTCTCAAGAAGTAAAACTGCTTGTGTCTATTATTATAGATACGCAACATTTTAATCATTTTCAAAATCATTTTCAAATGATTATCTTTTAAAATAAATCTTCCAGGTTTAATAAGGTACACTTGTAAGAAATTAGCAGTGGCTGGGACAGACTTTCCTGTTTACATTTAATAAGCCTCCTCCCGAGCAGGTTTGAGCTCACAGACCTGTTGCTATGACAGCAACTCCGGGATGAGCTTCGAAGAACCTAACAATCCTGGATCATGCCAAATCGTCAACAATCAAATCCAGCTGAGTACGAAGAACGGGCCCTTGGTTATTGGTGAGAGAGGAAGGAAGTTTATGTTTTGGTTTTCATCTTTGTTTTGTGTATAGGTTAGTAGGCTCCTCTAATTCTTAGTTAGTTATGCTTTGTTTGTTATTTTAAGCTATACTCACTCATTTGTTTTCTGTTACAACTAATGCTCTACACTTAATAAATGACAGTTATCTTTTCCTTTTAAAGAATCGTGTCAAGTTTTCACTCTGGGGCTAAGGACTGAACTGTGCTCTCCTTGTTCTCTTTTTCCTTTTAATATTACTTTAATTTACTTTTCTTTGTTATGCCTCCCACAAATCCTCTAGACTAGAAAGGAGGACGTAACCATGTAACGCCCTGAGAAAACAGGGAGAAATAATCACACGAGTGATGCTGCGATGTTTCCTCAGTGAGAACATTTACTCTTCTTCTTCTTCTTCTTCTTCTTCTTCTTCTTCTTCTTGTTGCTTTACGGCGGATCGCAGACTTATAAGTGCATTACCGCCACCTATATCTCAAATGGACCATTTGACACTCTATCTACAATCTCCTGATTAACCTACCAAACACCCTTGATTCTTGTACCGCTAAGAGACTTCATAGAGCTTCATCCGGCGCTGCGTGTTCAGCACTGCGGTAAAGTCGGTTTCATATTCACATATTCGGACTTTGTTTTTCAATATCTTTCCAACAGTGGATGCAAAAATGTTAACCTAAGATAATTAATAATATTGAAATGTTTGACAAACAGCTACAACTAATTTAATCAAGAAATATATAATATTAATGATCTACTCTCATATTTTCGCTGAATCTCCTCTGAATATCTTTCTCTGTGCGCTGGAAAAGTAAGGGAGCGTCTAAAAAGTGTAAGCAGCGGCAGGCGGAAACAACTTCAGTCGTTAAAAATGCGTCTGATTTCCTTGATTTATTCCATATTGTATTGCGTGAAAATAGTACACTTTGTACTTTATTGATTTATATATACATCAAAAAAAATATTTTAAAACAAGTTCGAAAACTTCTTGAACATAGTATAGATTCACTTTATAATTTGAATATATTTTTAATGGTTATAAATATTGGCCTTAACTTTTAATTGATCAAACACACTTCAAAAAACTCACTACACCTCATAGTATGAGTATGGTCATGTCTACTGAGTTCTTTTGACTTTGTAATACTACAGCATTTATTTTATTTTATTTATTTAGTCATTTAGCAGACGCTTTTATCCAACGCTTTAGCATGTATAGCTCAATACATTTTATATGGTGGTACGGGTTGTTCTTTAAGTTTTTTTTTTAGCCTTACTGAATATACTACAGTTAAATGTTTAACTTCAAATAAACATTGCAATTGGCAAAATTATTTTTTGAAGATGAATTGTTCTGTGTTTGTATCACATCACTGTACAGACGTGTGGAGCTGAAGGTACGCAGTTTTGCTGTGTGTCAGTGTATTGCAATAACTGTATTTTCATTTCCTTTTAATGAATAAATATTATATTAAGTTTGTGCCTGGATTGTGATTTAGATGATCTCCTAGATTCTCCCACCTGCACCTTGAAGTTTCAATCAATTTTACTGATTGCACAAATTAACCCCAAATCACTTAAACACGTATTATTAAGCACCATCCAAAAGACGCACTACAGCTTATGGTTTGGGGACTGTCACTTTTACTGAGCTCTGCAGAGTTTGATATATTGTAACATACAGAGCTCTATTCTAACATACAAAGATTCAAAACATGCTGTAATTTCTTACTTACAGCCTTCTGAGCATACTAGTTTAACTTCAAATCAGTATGGAGATAAGAAACCTGTTTACATAAAGACACACCAGGCCCATTTAATTTGGCTGCTGTCCACACACATAGTGCTGAACACATAGAGTTCTACTCTGCACCATTCTGCAGTTAAGTTTCAACACTTTTGACTGGAGTTAAATAAAAATGCAAGATGTTTATGCATAATTCAGAGAACGTAACATTTCCTGTTTTCCCTTACTGTACGTACAGTACACAAAAATGTTAATTAAAAGGCAGTTTACTGTATTTACCAAAAGGTTTGACCCACATTCAACGGCGAGAGGGTTCTGGTGACCACGGATGACTTACTACAGCAGTAGTTTTCAATATCGCCCTACTGGTACGTACATGTACACAACTGTTTTTAGTGAAATATGTAACCAGGTTTTCAAAAAAGGGTTTTCCCACGTCCAAAAGGCTGTAGTAGGTTACTGGTGACAGACTGGACTACTACAGACAGTATTGTGTCCATAATAATCCCTGACTGTACATACAGTGCTCAAATGTTTACTTAAATGAAGTGTACTGGATTCACCAAAAGGTTTTTCCACACATTCCAACGGGCTGATAGGTTCCGGGGACCAGAATGATGTACTACCGCCAGGTGAAATATTGCCAATATCTACCTTGCTGTACGTACAGTACACAAATGTTTTATTGAATATGTAACAGTTTTTCAAAAAAGGGTTTTTCCCACGTTCCAAAGGCTGTAGTTGGTTCCTGGTGACCAGACTGACTTACTACAGCCAGTATTTTGTCCAAATATCCCTTACTGTACATACAGTGCTCAAATAGTTTAATAAATGCAGTACTGTATTTCACCAAAAGGTTTTTCCCACATTCCAATGGCTGTAGTAGGTTCCTGGTGACCAGACTGACTTACTACAGCCAGTATTTTGTCAATATACTACCTGTAAAATTAACAGTGCTTTCAAATAGTTTAGAAATGCGACAGTACTGTATGTCACCAACAGGTTTTGCCCACATGCCAACGGCTGTAGTAGGTGTGCTGGTGACAGAAGCCGTATACACAAGTATTGGTCAATATATCCCTGGACGTAGCGTTGGACGTGCTCAAAAGGGGTAAGAAAATGCGGAGAAGGTAGGTGCACCAAAAAAGGTTTGGGACCACATTCCCACGGCTTGTAATAGGTTCATGGCGGACCATGGTGAGCAAAGAGTAGTATCCATACTTCCTTTCTGTACGTACAGTACAAAATAAGTTATGGAAGTACTACTGTATTTAAAGGCAGGTTTGAAAATCTTGGCCTGTAGTAAGTCATGTCTGGTCACTAGGAACCTACTAAAGTCTTGGCACGGGGAAAAAAAAAAAACCTTTGGTGAAATTTATGTTCTGTTTGGTGTTCTGCAAGTGCATCTCTCAGAGCAACAGTGCAATCGGAAATTCCTGAATTATTCTGTTTTGATCAAATCAGTGCAGGTCCACCATTCAGGAACTATCCCTAAAGCGGTCTAATCAGAGGGCTCCAAAACCTTTTACAAACAAAAAAGGGCCAAAAATTCAAACTTGGACTGAGGGTCCGGGCGGTACAGGGACACTAAAAGTTGCACTCTATCAATAAATGTTGGTCCCCCTCTATAGTAGGGTTGTTTAAAATTGTAAAAAGGTCTTGGTTGTATTTCATTATGCTTTATTTAATTAAATATGGAATTATTGATTGATTTACTTGGTTTGGTTATTTGTTATTTTGACTTTTTGTTTTAGGTCAATCACGTAAATGTTCACTTTAAAGTTGAAATACAACAACTTTACTTGCATACTTTGGATTTTGCCTCAAAACTTTTTGTTCAAATTCTTCTGGTAGTATGAATTTGAAAATACAATTTGCATCGGTCCCAATTTTAGTGGCCTAACTACACTGTACTTACATCAAAAAAAAAATGTACAGGTGTACATGGTGTGTAAATAATGTATGTGCAAAAAACAGTTGCTGCATTGAGGTGGTGGATAGGGTTATGGTCAGGGCAGGGTTTGGTGGTTGGGTAGGTTTAGGGTGGGGTAAGGTGAAAAGGAGGGGTGTCACACAATTTAAGTATAAATTAATATAATGTAAATTACATGCAGTTTTTTCAAATTAAGTACAAATGTGTAAAAAAAAATAATGTATACATAAGTGCATTGTTATCAAAATTATGAATTTAAATGTAAGTAAAGTAGTTAAGGGCCAATCGAAAGGGGACCTTCGTTCAAATTTTATTTCAAAGTTCATTCTAACAAATGAAATAATTCTCCCGAACCAACTAGTTTTGAGCAAATCCAAATATGCAAACAAAGTAACGTTGAATTTTCACTTTTAAAAGTGAACATTTAATGATGAACTAAAAAAAAAAAAGTCAAAAATAAACAAAATAACAAACAAACAAACAAATAAATCAATCAATAATCATATTGAATTAAATAAAGCATAATTAAATAAGCAACCAAATTCCATTTTTACATGGCTAACTATAATTTGTGATCTGATTGACTGCTACAATAAAACCATGGCTAGTTTTCGTAAAGGAAATACTTTGTTCAAACGTGACATACACATTTGTGGCTATACATGGGCGTCGCCAGGCCTTTTTGCTAGGCCATTTTTTTGTGATAGAATTCGTGATCGCCTCGGTCATTTATTTTAATTTTCATATGCAAAAAGCGGCAGGACTTCGTCTCCTTCCCCGTCATTTCCGCCGCCTTTCTTCCAATCGCAGGACCGGCGGGCGGCCCCCGCAGAGCAGAGAAACCAGAGGGAAGAGGTAGGTGTGTGTTTTAGATGATTATGATGTTATAATATCATGCCTCTGTGCAGTTTCTTTGTCATAAAATTAGTTTTACAAAATTATCGGGGGAGCATCTGGCATCCCCACTCTACTGTAAAGTTTCGCTACGTTCACCGTTCAGCACCCACAAGTGTTTCCGCCAGTGAAAATGTAGAGTTCCTAAAAATCTCATATAACAAATCAACACGACCCTGTTGCTATTACTTTGAAAATTGAACTTAATATAATTATAAATAAAATAATAAAAAAAATATTACAGTGTGTGTGTGGCATTTTAACTACCATACAGTCATGCACAGAAATGATTGAAGACAGTGGCAGACCAACTTGAGCATAAGAGGTTTGTTTAGAAACAGTACAATTTTGTGTTTGTACAATAAACAGGTGTGTGTGTGCGTGTGCGTGTGATCAGGAAGACTTGTATCTGGCTTATTCGGTACTCAAATATTATACCCATCTAACTTATGCAATACAGTGGAATACTGCAATAGGTTTAGTATACCACCCTAGTCAAACATTATTTTATTTTATTTATTAAGCAATCATTGGGGGCTGAGCCCCCCCTAAAATGAAAATCCTAGAATCGCCTCTATATACCTAATAATGTAGAATTTAATATGTGTCAGTCTGATTTTTTTTCTTCATTTAACTTGTGCGTTTGTTGTGGCAGCTAGAGCACGTTCTTACACACATACAGTAGCCTAACTGTAATGATAATAATTACACAAAAGATTATTACGTACATTTCATAATGCACTTTTATTATTGGATCGATCTCTTTCCACCCCATAGTCATAAGCAGTCCTCCTTCAGACATACCGGTACTTCTAAATATAGGCTTTGTTTATGCTCTCGTTCTTCAGTCAGATGGAGAACACAATAGGCATTAACGTGCTGTTCCATTTCACTGCTCTACACTTCCATTGTTTTGATGGGCATGTTTGACCATTACGCTTGCGTCGTTTGCAGAGTCTTGCGCATGACAAAAACAGCGCTCATAATAAAATTTCACTTTTCAAGTAAAAAAAAAAAATCTTGCGACCTTGTAATCCCCCCTTTCCACTGCCCAAGTCTCACATTTTTCAAAGTAAAAACACGTATTACTGAATACCAGTGCACATCTTATTCAATGACATATTTTTTACTTGGCTAAACTTCTCCTCTTTTGGCATGGCAAAAGATCATCACGGCACAAGTTTGGCATCTCTGGTCTAAATGAACGGTCGTTGTTTCTTGTTGTTGATTGAACGATTCAATGAATCACTTCGACTTGCTGCCCACCTGCTGGCGGTTGTAGTCTCATAGTTGTATGCAATCATTAAAAATGAAAAATTCTTCCCTAAACCAAACCGGGGACCAGCACAAAAACACTGGCAAATTTCTGACTTGTTTTTGTTCTCTTAGGAAAAATACCAAAGTACTGAGAGAATTCTCGGGAAATAGTACACACTTCTACGTACTGCATGTGTATTTCCATTACAGTTTTAGGTCTTAAATTTCATATAAGGTAGTATTAAAAAGGTCTTAACACTAAAATGTAACTTGTTTATACCTGAGAGGAGTTGAACTTGTAGTGTAATAATATACCAGAAGATTTATTTCAATGTATGCCGTAGTTAAACTAATTTCCTTATTTTCTGCAAATAATTTGCGGATGAAAAAAATTCTTGCCACCCTATATATTCTCGACCCCTGACTTAAGATGAGCATTTTAACATTGGAAATATGTACATTTATAGAGTTGTCTAGGTTTTATATCAAAGTTGCTGTTCAACAATGTGGTGTTGAATGCAATGTTGAATGGGAGTCTTGGACACCTTTCAAGCAGTAAATATTTCAGTGAACCCAAATAGACTCCAGATTTTTTATTGCAATGCTAGCTGGATTTTGTTGTTAATTTTTAGACATGCTCTTTACTGTGCTGGGAATTGTGCCTGGCTATAGTTTGAATTTTTTGTTGGTGTTTTCAGATACTAATAAAACAAGTAAAATAACAAATATTTTAGTTTTGCATTCATTAAAATAAAGTTATAAAACACTTCAGTTTATAATTTTCTGTTTATTTAATTAACATGGTGACAAAGTAAATATACTGTACATTTGGTAACCAAAGTAAATAAATAAAATAAAAACCAAGCAATACATCTGCTACAAAATATAGAAAATAATGAATTATTTACAAACACAAAACACATGACCATGATTGTTCTTTAGGTGGAACCACTATATCGAGGCATTCAGCATGGAACCACCTTCTGCACGGTTCACACTGCATCTAAGAAAAACAGAAATATGATGTGAGATTTTCTTTTACCATGTTAGTAATCAGTTTTTAATTTTTATTTATTTATTGTTGTAGTTATTATTGTTATTCATCGGCAGTAAAAAAAAGAAAGAAAAAATTACCCAAATGCAGTGCTCCTCTTTTTGGACTCCTTTTTGTCCACAGACAGAACAATACTCTTCCCTTGATACTGCAATTTTTTTAAAGTTAATCCGGAGTATACTGTAATTCTGAGTACAATACAAGTAAACAACAGTAATGTCATAATTCTTTTGAAAACTATACCTGACGCCAGCAAAATTTCATTTGCCATCTGCCTTCGACAATGGCTCATCCACTCTTCTGAGGGGGTGATATTGATGCTGTCAGGGATGTTGGGCAAGTTCTCCACCACCTGTTTGGCCATCTACACCGCATTACACATCAGTAATGAAAAACCCACAGTAGCAACAGTCATCTTCACTTTTTTTCTGTCATTACCTGCATCACAAAGACGCCACAGCTCACACAGTCTTCCTGAAACGTGTGAGGTATTGTGCTGGGCTTCCATTTTAGATTTATCCAGTCCTCTCTTGCATGTTGGTTCCTTCTCATTTTGAAGAATTCACTAAAGTTGTTAAAATACATTGAATCAATGTTTTGTGATTGTGTGTCAACTTTCCAAAATTTATGATGGACCTTAATAGTCACAGGTTGTTGGGCGGGGGGTGGATCAGAGCATAATGTACCTGAATCTGTGACATGCCTGTGAGGCTTCCTCCATTTCAGCGGCACCTCGTTGAGGGTCAAGCACAAAGATCGTTTCAGACGTAGCATGTAGGAACTATAGGATAAACAATAATTCTGAATAAATAATAATAAGAAGAAAAAGAAAAAGAAGAATCATCATAATAAAACAAATGTCCAGTATAATGTTACTAGTTTGTAACGGTTTGACAACTTACCACTAACTTCCAGTGACAATTGTTTATATTTACGAAGGAAATCACCCCATCGTACTTCTCAAAGTCTACCTGTATCATAAAAGGACAGAAATTCAAGCAGTTATATTTGTGTAGATGTAAAGACTCAAAAACAATTCTGGAATTACTTACTTTCCGTAAACCTTGTCGGGCCAAGTGCTCCCTAGTACCATACAAGATTACTCCTGTGATGTAATGACTTAGTTGGTATAGGTGAGAATTTGAGCCCTTTGTATTAAGAACGGCTCGGATGTAACTCTCTATAGCCTGAATCCAATAGTAAAGAGAAAAATGGCAATATTTAAACTGAAATGAGCTGATTCTGTCCCAATGCCATTTGCATGACTTTTTTTACTAGTATATACATATTTTTTATATATATATATATATAAAAAAAATATTGTCATGATGAGCATACCTCTCCAAATAACCATTCATGGGGCTTCAGTGTCTGGAAAGTACTGTGATGGAGCAGGTACTCTGTTTTTTCTTTTGGGTCCTGCAGAATGGCTACTATCAGCTCCGTTGGTTTACTTGTCCACAACACGTCAACCTACAATGACAAACTTGAATAAATTATCTTAAATTAAATATCCAATTAAAATAAATAAAATAAATTATAAAATAATCTTTCTGCTTAACCGTTTATAGTGCTTTATGGGTAATTTTTATTGTATGTAATATTAATATTCTTACTTCTTTCTCTGAAACAGGGACTTCTGGAGGAACATTACAGGGATCACATGCAGGGTCTTGTTTCTCTCTCTTCATAGCTGTTGGTAAAACAGAAATGGTGTGCCTCTTTTTTTCTTTTTTTTTTGTGGGGGACTGGCACTCTCTTGGGCGCAGAGTAGAATTTAGATTTTTTTGCCGGGAACCTTGTCTGTTTCCTCATCCATGATTCCTGGGGTTCTCCACCATCCACTGGTGGTGCAGGCTTGAGCAGTAAACCTTGGGACAGTTTGTTCTGGATTACATGCTCTTTGTAGCGGCCTTGTAGGGATGTGAACATTTTTCTGATAAATGTTCCTGGTGTCATTTTTTTCATTTTGGCCATGATGGAATGTTTGACAATGCCAAACCACTTCTCTACATGATAGTTGGTGTCCCGTGTCTTTTCTGCTACTGCATGAGAGAGGTTTGAGGCATGTCTTTTAAGGTCCCCCAGGAGCAAGCTACTCCACATTGGAAAAATTCCAATATATGTCTCAAACAACATGGTAATGATCCCTGGACAAAAGTACGGATTGTTATATTCAGAGATGTCATGTGTTGCCTGCTCCCTAGCCTCTTCCAACACCCTCCGGAAATAAGAGAAGCGTGAACTGCCCATGATAGTGTTTGCATGTTGTTTTTCATCAAAGTCCCACTTTTTGTTTTCCTCCAGTTCAGTTGTTTCTTCAGTGGGTTTGTCTTTTGATTTTGTGATTAGGGAACCCAAAGCACAAACACTTTCTTGAACACTTTGTGTATTGAGTTGTTGTGAGAACAATACATAATGACCTGAAGATCTGTGTGGCCTCAGGCATAGTGCTTGAGTTCTGCAATCTGGCAAAGCAAAATGTTGCAAACTCTACCAGACCCTTATCATCTGTCTGCCTGAGCATTGCCTTACGGACTGCTTTTAAAACATGGGCAGAGCAGATGTGCAGAACAGTGAATCCTTTTGCTTCCTCAAACAAATGTTGGTCCTGACAAATGGCATATGATCTGTCAAGATATGAATGCACATTCTCTTTGTTAAATGCAAGCAAAACACTTTGCATTAAAGCCCAGCTGTAATCTGTTTCCACTTGCTGGATGTGGATTTGTGTATATCTTGATAAATGCAGTGTAAACTGCATGAGCCAGAATGTAATGGGGGGAACTGAATGTTCATTTGATAGCATTTCAGAGACTGGGAGAGGTGGTGCATCCCGGCCCCCTCCTGGGAGCGTAAGGGAGTAGTACAGCACATTTTTCAGTTGATTAGGGATTTTTGAAACCAGTCCCCCTGTGGCGTCAAGATAGAGGGTGACAGGAGACTTATTTCTTAAGTGTTCAACAAGTATGCAGATCCCCATTTCGGTGAATAAATGGACGCCAAAAGGGTCCATACTGAAATGTTGGACGTAGCCAGGTATTCTGTAATAAATGGTATCGCACTGTCTTAAAGTCGTCTGTGTGATGTGCACATCAATCAGTATGTCACTGTGCAAGTTGCTGTTTCTTCTTACCTCTGATCTTATTGTTTTCAGGACATTTTTATTGAGACAGCTGGTCATATTTCCAGCCAACAGCTCTTCTGTGGGTGTTGAACTTAGCCTTCTGTAGAAATACTGACTGGGCCCATGGATGAGCGATCGAGCAATTTTGCCTCTTTTTATGTGACTTGCTGGCCTAAAGTTTCTCACTCATTTTGTGCTGAATTTTACCTTTCTGAGTGACCAAGATTCTCACACTGTTGATGGATTTGGATGGTTTGTTTTGAATTTTGAAGATATATTTGGCATTGCAGGATTTAAATGCGCAGACAGCCACAATGTGCATGTATGGAGCGTTCTTTTTCCTACTCTGCAAGGGTTTGATGTGTTGATATTTGAACGACAGTGTGCAGCAAGGATTTTTTTCCTTGAAGGCTTCATATAGATGATGGCTCCATGGCTGCATTAGCCTTGTAGATCCCAGTAATGGACATATTGTATTCCATGTTTTTCTTTTGAGAGAGATTGCAAATTGTCGAAAATGTATTTGTTTTTCGCCATTCTTCTGTCTCCCTGGAGTTATCCTCTGGTTCCACAGTGGCTGTTGCCCTGAAATGTTCCATGTCCTCAGAGTAATGGTCTGGTTCCACAGTGTCTGTTGCTCTGAGAGGTTCCATGTCCCCAGAATCCACCTTTTTTTTTTTCTCCTTTCTCACACACTGTTTTGCCTGTGGGAATGCAAATTGAATAATCACTGCATGCTTCATTTATAACATACAGTTGTATGCAATACAATAATTGTCTAACAGCTATTTCACTTGACAAGTGTAGTCATTATTGAACATTCATTATGTACTTTATTCATGTAATTTATTTCTTTGATGTCGAAGCTAAATTTTCAGCATCATTACACCAGTCTTCAATGTCACATGATCCTTCAGAATCATTGTACTGAAGTAACATTATTATTAACATAGAGTGGAAAACAAGACCTTTGAAACAATTGTGTCAGAATAATAATAATAATAATAAAAAAAAAAACAGAAACTAAAACTTTTTTTTTTCAGGCGGATGCGTACAGTAAATTCATCAAAGGTTACAGTGAAGCCATTTACAAGGTTTCAAAAGATTTTTTTTTTTTTTTAAGTATTATAAATGGGGAAAGAAAAGCATAGTTAATGCAATAAGGAGATATTGATCTTTAACGAATCAAAGCGTTCAAAACATTTCCACAAAACGAAGCACAGCGGTTTTTAATATTTTTTATTATTATTATTATTATTATAAGAAGAAGGTGTTACATGAGCATCTAACTAGCATATTTCCACAAATTCTGAAGGATAATGTGACCATGGCTGTAGGCATGAAGTCACAGAGGTCCGCACCTTGTTAAAATTGTCATGTTAAAAACTTGTCTTAATGAAAAAAAGCCATTTTAAATCCCTGAATAAATTCATGTTTATGACGCGCTGCGGCTGTGAGACGCAGTTTGAGTGAGCTAGCTGGAGAGAGAGGAGTGAGGGCGCGGGTGCAGCCTCCGCCTGCCATGTTGCCAGATTTAAATATTCTAAGCAACATAGGATGGGTTTTATGTTTTAATACTACTATGCATGCGCTACTAAAGAAATTAAGGAAAGGGGGTTAGCGAATCTGTTTAACTTATGCAAAACGCCCAAACTTATTTCAGTGGCATTTGGGGGATATTGTTATGGTGTTTTTTTCCTAGCAATATCTGGCAACACTTCATTGAACATAAATCAAAAAGAGGAGGCTACATTCGGTAAGACATACGATATATACGATATAATGATCATCATTATATTAATATAATACATAATATTATCAGTACTAAACTGCATCAACGCTATCAAAACAGTAGCATAATAACCCTTGTACAACAAATCTGTAGAACAACAGAAATGAAAACGCTGGGCCGGCTATGATGAAAGCTATGCATGCTATTCACAAAGTTATGCTTTTGGGTAAATTTTTACTTATACAGCAATTGAACAATCCTTAAACCCCCGATTTTGAAACCCTGGATACGGCCATGCATGTGAAACTGATGACTGGAGTAATTATGCTGAAATCACATAAATCAATTAAATGTTAAAATATCTTCAAATACAAAACCGTTATTTTAATTTGTACAAATAAAAAAATATTAGGTTTTGCCTTTTGTTGCGTACCAAGGCATTGTTTGTTTCGCTTCTTATTTATTAAATAAGAAAAAAGAGAGAGAGTAATGAATCAATGTTTAAAACAGTGATACAAATTATACAAAACGAAATAGACTTAAAAAAGGAGAGAAAAAAGGCTTTCTCCAAAACAAAATTATGAATTGGTCAAAAATCGTGTGACCCACTACATATCACCTGAATGAAGTTGGCCCCCCACCCAGCGCAAAATGTTAGCAAAATAGTCGCAATCGTTTGTGCTGCATCGTTTTCTCTCTCTCTCTCGTTTTTTTTGTGTGATATGTAAGATTTTTTATATGTGGCCACTTTCAGCCCCCCCACATGCTCCAAATTCACCCGAAATAGTCTCGTTTGTTTGTGCTTCGTTTGTGCTGCTTTGTGCCAGTAAACGTTTTGTTTGTGCAGCCTTAATTTTTTAAATATTAAACACTAAATTATAAGTTTGATCATGTAAAATCCAAAGCAGCACAAAATAAACTTTTATTGGCACAAACCAGCACAAAAAAACAATACTATTTTGGGGTGAATTTGGAGCATGTGGGGACTGAGAGGCCTCAGAATGACCTATAAATATTTTTTTTATTATCTAAAAATCCGAAGCATTTTTACAGCACAAGCAGAACACACCATTGAGACCATTTTGCCAACATTTTGCAACTTCACTCTGGTCTCAACCATATCCCTCGACATTTTGCAATTCACGGCCTTAACTTTTATCTTTCATAATTAACAGAAATGTAACAAAAACTATTACAAAGACTTATTAAAAAAATTATACATAATCATACAATTAAATTAGATTAAATTAAACCAAATAGAAATAATTAACATCACAACACTTGTATAGGCCTACAGCATGTTATACACATGTGTGGGACAGCAGGAGAATACGGTGGCATCGTATGCTTGTCTTGCACAGATCAAAGCACGTGGCACGTGGCCGGAGGTCGAGAACGCCCGAAAATGGTGGCTCATCCGAAGATGCTTGTCTGTTCATGCAGTAGCTACAAAAGCCGCGGTTCAGCTGCGCGGCGCAAACGCTATGTGAAAGCACAATGGGAATCAGCACTGCCTCCGCTCTGCTTGCGCGTCAAGTGTGGAACAGGCGCTATAATTTGAGGTTAAGTGCTGTTGTTTAGAGCACAACAGGTCACACAAATCAAGTAGTCTGCTTGTGTGGGATTGGTATAAAATAGCATATGTGTTCCGGCACAACATGAATGACAATATCAAAAATGAAAATCCCGTCTGCTCATCCTCAACTTGTTCTAAACCCGTTTAAAACACCTAATAAAACACAAACGAAAATATATTGAAGAATGTGGGAATCCGAAGAGTTTTGGGGCGCCGTTACTTTCTTAGTATTTCCCCCACCGGAAAAAATTATTGGTTTACACACTGTTCTTCAACATCCGTCCTTTTTCAGCAGAAACAAAGGACATGAAACAGGGGGAAACCACTGAGGGGTGAGTAGTAACTTTGGACAAACTTGGTGTGAATAAAGACACGGTGGATGGTCGAATTAAATGGAAATAGCTTTTTATCGGGACGGGTGGTTAATAATTTATGGAATGTTTAAATTGTGGTAAAAGCTTTTTAGGTGAAATGGGGTGGAGTCAGTTTGAGTGTATAAAGACTATTTCATACACATTCTAGTAAAACCGTTAATGATGAACGGATGTCATATGCGCTTGCTTTTTTTGGTTAAATGGGTAGATGGTGAAGGGAAATAGGTTTTCAGTCACAGGGAAAACTAGTATTTTTCTCAAACAAACAACCAGAGTTAACATAATGTGGGGAAAAAAAACGTAGCGTACCATTATTTGCCATGTTACAGCACTTTGTTGCAGCAACTTTGGTACAGATGTTTGTGAAAGTGTAGGCCTACTCGAAGCCATTGCCTGCTTTAATTGGTCCCTGACACCTCTTCTGTTGTACGTCCAAATGACCCATAGCCAGTGACGGTTTTTAGGGGTATCCTCTCCAAATAAAGAAATGGAGAGCTTTGACCAAACTGGCGACGAATACTGTTGAGAATGTTTTAGAATGTCAGCTTTTATTAGCTCTTGCACAAGAACTTCAATTCCCCCTGCATGTGCCCACACATCTCTCCTAGTCTGCATTTGTCTTTTTTTACATTTTCCCATGATGCTATGTGAATGTTACTTCGCTCTGATGACTCTTTTATAAAGTGTGTAAACTAACACACCTATCTTACAATTCATCAGGTCATTAGTGAAATTGCCACGTGATGCCAGATTAGTCATTGCCCAGGTGCAGATTGCAGAATATTGCTTTTTAGGATAAGCATATTGTTGGTGTTTCAAGCACTTGAACTAAACGCATGTTGTTTAATACAGCAATTTATATATTGCTAACACAATAGTCCTATATTGTTGATTAGACCAAATGAAATATTCAAACACAATTGCAAGATGCACTCAAAAGGTGTAGTCTAAATTGCTCAGAGCAAAAGGTACGTAAAAACACACGACCTACAAACATACATACACACATAATGATCTTTTAAATATATTTAGCAAAATATGGTGAAAAGGGCTGAAATTTAAAAACACAACTTTAACGGCATGTCTTTGTCTTAATCACATCTTAAAATCCAACACCGCACGTTGTACCATTGCCGAAATTTATGGTATGTTCCATTGTATTTGTATCTGTAGGCTATATCATTTCACCGCAAATGCAAACCTTTTCTTGCTTTTTAAATTGCGTCTTTTGTCATTTGTCAACTGATTAAATGATCTACACTATCCTTTTCATTGTTGCTAGATATTTTTTATGGACGTTCATCGCTTTCTTCAGGTTGCCGTCCGGCTGCGCGGCCACCTCCGCAGGGCTTTTCCTCATCTCTTTTTTCGACGAACAACCGTGCACCACCGCCACGGAAATGGGGGCACCTCGCGGCGCTCACCGACTTCCCTCATATTTTGCGCACTAACCTCTGCGTCGGCGGAGGGTCGAGGACTGTATACCAAGCCTTGAGGCCGCAGTGAAATCATGAGTGAAACCGGGCAACTTTTTGAGCAATGTTTCTGGGGCAGTTTCCCGTCGAGGATGGGTAACAAATTTCAATATGGATACTTTTGATCGATCGTGGGTCCTGTGTCTCACCTGGTTGCCTGTTGACGGCAATATTAACCAAAGTTGCCCGGCAACATTGCTCAAATAGTTGCCCCGTGTATCATCAGTCTAAGTACACTTGAACGCCGCCATGTGTCATTTCTTGTGAAACTTCGAACCCTCTTGAAATTGTAGTATGTTACGGATCACATTTTGTCTGCTCAAAATTTAGTCAGCAAAATGCAGCAGCAAGTAAACAACACGATTTTACTCGTTTTAACTCTGTTTTACACGTTTAATTCTGTCATCCATCAACAGTACTTAATCATAACTTTTGTCTCGTTTAAGTAAATGTTCACTATGTTGTCCTGCAGTGAAACAACGAGTTTTCAGCACCACAAACCTGAACAGCAACCTTGTAGTAAAACATGTCAGTGTGTTTATTAATGTTTGTCTGAAGTGAAAATTTGCCTGGCCTTTAGCATAGGTCTATTCAGTAAGCTTAAAAAAGGACATTGTAAACAAGTTTAAAACAACACGTGGTACCATGTGAGATGTATTGATCTCAATATGCTTAGCATTAAATAAACACTGGCAACGTTCCGCTCAGATTAAACGTTTAGTATATTCAGTAAGGATACAGAAACACATTACAGATCATTTAAAAGCGTTTAAATCTGTTTCTTTTCACATTTTTACATCTGTTTGTAAACATATTTTTAAAAAAAATACTCAAAAGGTGAATTAATGTTGTTTGTGATCTGCAAAGGATGGGTTAAATTTTGTTTTTGAGAAATCTATCAAAAATTATTTTAACTTAAATGGATTCTAAAGAAATTAAACGCTAAAGGTTATTTTTCACGTTCAGCACCATGGGTGTGGGCAGACAGGGCAGTGTGTAGTAGGCTATAAACAAACACGATGTAAAAATTAGCTTTGTCTCGTAAATCGAAAATGATCTTTTTATTTAAGTAGTATATTCAGCAATGTTATTGATTAAATATAGACTACAGACAATCTCTTCCACCATGAATGCATTGAGCTATAATATGTTTACAAAATCAGTTTAACTCATCAGAAATTACTATAACAACAACAATTCATTTTATTTATAGGTGCCTTACATGACACTCAAAGACACCTTATAGGCAGTAAAATAAAATAAAATTCCAGGCAGAAAATGCAAAGCCCATAATAAATAATTACAGCCATTAAAAGATACATATACAATATCACCGGTATACCTGCTCAAAATATAAGTTTAGCCGTGATTTAAAAATAAGGAGAGAGTCACTACTGCGAATGTCCTGAGGAGCAGCATAGCTAAAAGCTCGAGATCCCATGTTAGCCATACGCATGCCTGGAAGAACTAAACAAAAAGAAGGACATACATGTGTTTTGTACTGCAATTCATTTGTTTTTCTATCAATTTCTTTAATACAGTTTCTGTGTCATGTAAAATACAGTTATTAAGATTTGAATAGTGAACCAAATCATGTCACCCAAACCTGTCATGAATCCGACAGAACCTGTCATGAATCCGACAGAACCTGTCATGAATCCGACAGAACCTGTCATGAATCCGACAGAACCTGTCATGAATCCGACAGAACCTGTCATGTCATTTGTAGACTGTACCTTGGACGTCATCACCAGCCATAGAGAGCAATGTTTTTTTCCGCATTTGAAAGACAACGACTCTAAAAGAAACACAGTTGCGAGATCATAGTAATCCTGGTAGTATCTAATAATATCCATACGAACCTTTTTGCACAAGAGGTAATGGAAGTTACGGAAATAATAACTGCGACTAGTGAATATGAAACCAAATTTACCGCAGTGTGTTAAGATCTCGGCCGCCCTCGCCTCTTAAGCGGGATTTGAAGGAGTAGAAAAAAAGAAAAAGAAAAGAAAAAAGAAAAAAAATATATATATATATTTAAATAATAAAATAAAACACCACTTATACCTTCTTGTTCAACCCAGTTCTTCCCAAATACTGTAACAATAATGATTTCATGTTTCTTCCTGGATTTAATACATTCTTAATTGTAAACTGATCACCCTTATTCTCTAGTTCATCCTTCAACTCATTTCTTTCAACAGTATATTTCCTACAGTACATTATAACGTGTTCAACTGTTTCATTAACATCACATAGCCCTGTTGGATGTTTACTTATTAAATGCATTGTACTGTTCAACCTTGTATGCCCCAATCGCAACCTTGTAATCATGTTCTCCTCAGTTCTGCTCCAGCCTGATACTCTTCCCCTATCCACTGTTGATTGTATATTATACAAATGCCTACCTTTGGTATCTATGTCCCAATACTGCTGCCATAATTTCCAAATATTCATTTTGATAATTTATTTAATTTCTGACCTACTAAAAGGAATCTGAATATCAACTATTTCTCGTTCTGTGGCCTTTTTTGCTAAATTATCTGCCTCTTCATTACCTCTCAACCCAATATATGCCGGTACCCACAGAAACTGAACTTCTATACCATTTTGCTTAAGTGAATATAATTCTTGAAAAATCTATTATCATATCTTGTCTTGTTTCTGACTTCTGCCGATTCAAACTTATTAGGGCTGAACTTAAATCTGAACATATTACTACCTTGGATATTTTAACTTCACTAATCCACCTTACTGCCATAATTATTGCAAACATTTCTCCAGTAAACACTGATAAACAATCTGATATTCTACTGCTCTTATTTACTTTTAACTTTGGTATTACAAATGCAGAGCCCACATGACCCGTTTTTGGATCCTTTGAGGCATCTGTGAAAATGTGCATATATTCTCCATACCTTGACCCCATATATTCCCTTACATCATAAACCTCTGTTTCGTAAGCACCTTCTTTTTGCCTTGTTTCTAATAAACTAAGATCAACTTTTGGTTGGGGCATAACCCACATTGGCACTGGAGATAAAGCAATTATTGGAGCATGTCCTACCTCCTCCAGTCTCATATCACTTACTAATTTCCCCACTCTCCAACTAAAACTATTACACTCTTTTTTCTTGTGTTCCCAACTAGGTCTTAACACTTTCTTTGTAGGGGGATTTTCACTCTGACCTCTTAAATTTGCCCAATAGGATACTATTAACTTTTGTCTTCTTATCTGTAATGGCATTTATCCCATCTCTACTTGAAGAGCTGAAACTGGAGAAGTTAGAAACGCTCCACAACTAATTCTTAGGGCTTGAGACTGAATTCTATCCAATTTAATTAAATTAGATTTATTTGCAGATCCATATACTAAACAACCATAATCTATTATAGCTCTTATCATGGATATATATATAGTTTTTAAAGCCAATCTATCTGCTCCCCATTCCTGGCCAGAAATACCCCTCATCACATTAAATACTGGCTTACATCTTCCCCCAATCTTTCTACATGCCTCTCAGGTGAATCTAATGGCAAACATACTACTAAAAATCTTATTGTATAAGTTCGGAAGCTCTTGTTTATATAATTTTAACTTAATATCAACAGTCCTCTTCATATTTGTAAACAATATTATTTTTGTCTTTTCCACTGAAAACTTAAAACCATTTTCCCTTGACCACTGTTCTACTTCATTTAATGCACCTTGCATCTTCTTTATAGTATACTCTATATTCTTTCCTTTAAACCAAAGAGCCCCATCATCAGCAAACAAAGACTTCCCCAGACTTGAATTTATCCTTGAAAAAACATCATTAATCATGATGATAAATAACAGTGGACTAATTACACTGCCCTGGGGTGTTCCATTCTCGATTACTCCACTGGAGGATACAGCGCCACCAACCTTCACCCTTATACTTCTTCCAATTAAAAATTCTTTAATCCAATTGTACATTCTTCCTTTTATACTCAACTTTTCTAATTTTATTAATAATCCCTCTTTCCACAACATATCATACGCCTTTTCTATATCGAAAAAAACACGATGACACTCTCCTTGTTTACAAATGCCTTTCTTATATCATCTTCTAAAGATACTATTGAATCCAAAGTCCCTCTTCCCCACCTAAACCCACTTTGATAAGGAGAAAACCAGTTAATTTTTTCCAAATCATATGTCAATCTGTCTGTAATCATTCTCTCCATGACCTTACATAAATGAGAAGTTAAAGCTATTGGACGATAACTCATAGGATTACTTCGATCTTTCCCAGGCATTTTAATAGGTATAATTAATGCTTCCTTCCAACTTTGAGGAAGTATACCTTCCATCCATATTCTATTGTAAAATGCTAAAATCACCTTCATAGAATTTTCACTAAAATGCTTCATCATACTATAACTTACTCCATCCATTCCTGGAGCAGATTGTTTCATTCTTCTTACTGCATTTCTTAATTCACTCATAGAGAATGGTACCTCTAGCAAATCATTACCAGTCACCTTTTTCCCCATTAAATCTGGATACTCTTTTAACATATCTTTCCTTATTTCCTTACTCTGATCAGTTAAATTTTCTGAACTATTTACTTTTATAAACGTCATTAAAAACATTTCCACTTTCTTTCCATCCTCCACAGCAATTTCACGTCCAATACTTAAAACTGGATATTCCTTATTTTTTTTATTCCTTTCATTTTCTTAATCATGCCCCACACCTCCTCTACTGGTGTATTCTTACCCACTTCATTACAGTATGACTTCCAATATCTATTTTGGCTTTCTTACTGTCCTTCTTACATCTGCTTGTGCTTTTTTATAGTCTATTAAATCTTGAAAATTATGTGTTTTCCTAACTCTCCTAAATGCTTTCCTTTTCTTTCTTATAGCATTTTACATTCTTCATTCCACCATGGGACTATCTNTTCCTCCTCCTCCTCTTCCTCATCCACCTCCACCTCCTCGTCTTCTTCCTCCTCCTCCTCCTCCTCCTCCTCCTCTGCATTAGTTTCTTCATGAGAGCTGACCTTAAACACCTACCGAAAGCAGCATGTGATTTTTCACCAAAAATTATCCTGAAATTTCCCAGAGGTCATCATCAATCTGATGTAATCATGTTCAGAAAGCTCACCTGCCTCTTCCGAACTGTTTTATTGTGGGAACCTAATGGATTCCGCCTCTTCGTGGCGTTCATTTTCTCTGCAGTTTTATTGACCTTAAACTCCTACAGAAAATAGCACCACACAAATATTTAGTGATTTTTACAAAAGCAATTATCCTGTAGAATTCCTCAAAATTTTCAAGCTCATAGATCATCAAGGCTTTCTGGCAAAAGAAGCTGAAGTTAGGATCAAAACCCTAAAGAAAATGTCCGATTAGTTTACGGTGTAAAGTTCTTGTGTTTTTGCCATTGCTCTGCACAATGTTAAGGATCACACGGATGGAAAACTTCTCTGGTGCCAAAAAAGCACTTAGCGGTGTCCTTGATCAATCAATGAATCAATGCAACAACAGATTGCACCTTGCATGTTGCTTGATTAATAACAACTACTCATCAACACATGCTGTGCTCCACACAGAAGTATAAAAAGAATATTAATTGAGAGCAAAGTCATGCTGGCTTTGTCGGCATAATGGAAATATCATTAATTTGGGAACAGAACTGGCTTTGATTAAAGGAGATTTTATCTGACCTTGATATGTTGAGGTGGGTGCACTGAACTAAAGTTCATAGTTAATTCCTTCTCTCTCACTGTGAAATATTTCATGCTAGATTATAAGTGTCTCTCACTCTCAGCAGCTATAGTGGATGGAAAGGTTGAGGTCATACCTCATGACTAGAGTCAAGCTGTTCTGTGTTTGAAGTAATTTCTTCAGTATTACTTGTGGTGTCTTCCTCTGCAAACAGACATAACATGTTTCTGCATGACTATTAAAGGAGTTAATAAATGCATTCAAATATCTCCTAATGTTTGGGTTCAGCTTTTTTTTTTTTGAAAAATGAATTAATACTCCTATTCTGCAAGGGTGCATTAAATTAATGAAAAGTAACAGTAAAGATTTACAATATTACAAAAGATTTCTCTTTCAAAAACTTTGTTTGAATTTGAATTTTCCACTCATCAAAAGTTCTGAAAAAAAAACTTTTAAGCTTAACTTTTAAGCAGCACAAATGTTTTTCAGCTTTGATCATATTCTTGAGGTATCAAATTACATATTTAAAATATTTCTGAAGGATCATGTGACCCGAACTGATTAATGAGCTTGCTGAAAATTTATATTCATATATTAAAATAATTAAAATAAAGTAGTTCATTTAAATAAAATAATACATCTCGCAATATACAGTTTGCTCAATACACGACTATGGGGAGCCAGAGACTTCTTTAGATAGATTAAAAATTGTTGGATATTTTTGACTTATTGACAGAGACCTACATCTTTAGAACTATTGCAACAAAATAGCGAGTAAACAGTGCCCATTAGGTTCTTAACTCACCTTTGTATCTGTATTTTGTCTTGTGTTAGTTTGGTCACAAATAAAATGGCTAAATCAAAGTCTTCATTAAGTGTACACAAAATGACTAACTGAATTGTACCATCAACATTTACAATCAGCTTATTATGATCAGTACAATTTGCTTCTGCCATAAATCTTTATTTTGACACACAATTTGCAAAGTCAGGGCTGGTAAATCTCCCACTGGTAATTACAACTTCATGGTGGCACTCAGCTTGTAAATACAATCATTCTGACATGACATGAATGCACTGGGCTGTCGTAAGGCTGAAGTTTAGTATGCTTGTCGCCTCTAATCAGGTGGACGAACCTCATGAAAAAGTGCTGCATTCCACCAGGGGGCACAAGAAACGTAGGCCTGTCCCAAGCATGATCAACAAAAACCTCAACAGCACATGACCGCAGTTTAGCTTGCCATGCTAAATTTATTTATAATAGTATGTTTATGTGTCTAGTCATTTCTCAGTCAAATCTGGTATATCTTTTTGTCTGAGAAAATAGTTCTGAAGTTACAGTGCGGTTTGATTTAGGTTGTAGAATAGCAACCGCAGCTTCTCAGTTTGCCATTTGTACAATGTATTTTACTGACACAGATATTCGCGCGCACACTTTTGCATGCCAGATTTCTGTCTTCTGCATTAAACCATGAGTGAGCAAGCATGTTTAGTGTCCTGCTGTAGGATTTGCAGTGTTTTTCTTTGTGCCTCTCGCTGGATCACAGCCTGTGCAACCGGCCTGTAGTCTGGACACAGAGCGGCCAGTTATTTTACACCCCTGCACCAGCCAGTGATGGTTTATTTTTCAGCAAGTCTGTCTGCTTTAATGGGTTCCAGCTCTGCTTTGATGTCAATGAGGCAAAGAAACGGGTGTGTAGAGGAGATAGACAGTAAGAGGGAGCGAGTGTAACCGAGGGGGATGGAAAGAGCATCACACATTTGCCTGTAAGGCTGTGTGAACGCAGCGGCGACCCCATCCTCAGGAGAGAAGGGCTGTATTTTGTTCCACATTCTTGTTGTGCGCTGTGAGTGAGACCTCTGCTCTGTCTCTTCACACCCCGCTCACCTTCCACGCCCTCTGATCTAACACACCCATCCACTGCAATTATTCATCCTGCATGTCACAAATCCTGCCGAAAAGCAACAGGACTGCTCTTCTGCTTGCTTTTTCCTTCTGTCTTTTTCTTGATTCGTGTCTCTGTCTCACTTTTTTCTCTGTTTCTGTCAGAGCCCCAGCTGAACGTCTGTCTAAACAGGCGATGAAAATGGAATGTAGGTCACTGGATTGTTTTTAACTGGACTCGTGCTTATATTTCTTGTATAAAATATAATATAAAACATCTCATCTTGTTAGTTACCTCACTATTATTACTAGTAGTTAGATTGGCCACACCTCTGGTCTTTTTTTTGTTTTTTTTGCACAAAAAGATCTGGGACTTTGTGTAATACAACTTGCATAGATTTCATCCTAAATGTGTTGGATGTTTACTTATTAAATGCATTGTATTGTTCAACCTTGTATGCCCCAATCGCAACCTTGTAATCATGTTCTGCTCCAACCTGATACTCTTCCCCTATCCACTGTTGATTGTATATGATACAAATGCCTACCTTTGGTATCTATGTCCCAATACTGCTGCCATAATTTCCAAATATTCATTTTGATAATTGATTTAATTTCTGACCTACTAAGAGGAATCTGAATATCAACTATTTCTCGTTCTATGGCCTTTTTTGCTAAATTATCTGATTCTTCATTACCTCGCAACCCAATATGTGCCGGGACCCACAGAAACTGAACTTTTATACTATTTTGCATAAGTGAATATAATTCTTGAAAAATCTATTATCATATCTTGTCTTGTTTCTGACTTCTGCTGATTCAAACTTATTAGGGCTGAACTTGAGTCTGAACATATTACTGCCTTGGATATTTTAACTTCACTAATCCACCTTATTGCCATAATTATTGCAAACATTTCTCCAGTAAACACTGATAAACAATCTGATATTCTACTGCTCTTATTTACTTTTAACTTTGGTATTACAAATGCAGAGCCCACATGACCCGTTTTTGGATCCTTTGAGGCATCTGTGAAAATGTGCATATATTCTCCATACCTTGACCCCATATATTCCCTTACATCATAAACCTCTGTTTCGTAAGCACCTTCTTTTTGCCTTGTTTCTAATAAACTAAGATCAACTTTTGGTTGGGGCATAACCCACATTGGCACTGGAGATAAAGCAATTATTGGAGCATGTCCTACCTCCTCCAGTCTCATATCACTAACCAACTTCCCCACTCTCCAACCAAAACTATTACACTCTTTTTTCTCGTGTTCCCAACTAGGTCTTAACAATTTCTTTGTAGGGTGATTTTCACTCTGACCTCTTAAATTTGCCCAGTAGGATACTATTAACTGTTGTCTTCTTATCTGTAATGGCATTTCTCCCATCTCTACTTGAAGAGCTGAAACTGGAGAAGTTAGAAACGCTCCACAACTAATTCTTAGGGCTTGATACTGAATTCTATCCAATTTAATTAAATTAGATTTATTTGCAGATCCATATACTAAACAACCATAATCTATTATAGCTCTTATCATGGATATATATATAGTTTTTAAAGCCAATCTATCTGCTCCCCATTCCTGGCCAGAAATACCCCTCATCACATTAACTACTCGCTTACATCTTCCCTCCATCTTTTCTACATGCTCTCTCCAGGTTAATCTACTGTCAAACCATACTCCTAAAAATCTTATTGTATATACACGTTCTAGCTCTTGTTTATATCATTTTAACTTAATATCAACAGTCCTCTTCATATTTGTAAACAGTATTGTTTTTGTCTTTTCCACTGAAAACTTAAAACCATTTTCCCTTGACCACTGTTCTACTTCATTTAATGCACCTTGCATCTTCTTTATAGTATAGTCTATATTCTTTCCTTTAAACCAAAGAGCCCCATCATCAGCAAACAAAGACTTCCCCAGACTTGAATTTATCCTTGAAAAAACATCATTAATCATGATGATAAATAACAGTGGACTAATTACACTGCCCTGGGGTGTTCCATTCTCGATTAGTCCACTGGAGGATACAGCGCCACCAACCTTCACCCTTATACTTCTTCCAATTAAAAATTCTTTTATCCAGTTGTACATTCTTCCTTTTATACTCAACTTTTCTAATTTTATTAATAATCCCTCTTTCCACAACATATCATACGCCTTTTCTATATCGAAAAAAACAGCGATGACACTCTCCTTGTTTACAAATGCCTTTCTTATATCATCTTCTAAAGATACTATTGAATCCAAAGTCCCTCTTCCCCACCTAAACCCACTTTGATAAGGAGAAAACCAGTTAATTTTTTCCAAATCATAGGTCAATCTGTCTGTAATCATTCTCTCCATGACCTTACATAAATGAGAAGTTAAAGCTATTGGACGATAACTCATAGGATTACTTCGATCTTTCCCAGGCTTTTTAATAGGTATAATTAATGCTTCCTTCCAACTTTGAGGAAGTATACCTTCCATCCATATTCTATTGTAAAATGCTAAAATTACCTTCATAGAATTTTCACTAAAATGCTTCATCATACTATAACTTACTCCATCCATTCCTGGAGCAGATTGTTTCATTCTTCTTACTGCATTTCTTAATTCACTCATAGAGAATGGTACCTCTAGCAAATCATTACCAGTCACCTTTTTCCCCATTATATCTGGATACTCTTTTAACATATCTTTCCTTATTTCCTTACTCTGATCAGTTAAATTTTCTGAACTATTTACTTTTATAAACGTCTTTAAAAACATTTCCACTTTCTCTCCATCCTCCACAGCAATTTCACCTCCAATACTTAAAACTGGATATTCCTTATTTTTTTTTATTCCTTTCATTTTCTTAATCATGCCCCACACCTCCTCTACTGGTGTATTCTTACCTATTTCATTACAGTATGACTTCCAATACTCTATTTTGGCTTTCCTTACTGTCCTTCTTACATCTGCTTGTGCTGTCCAATCACGTTGATGGATAAAAATAAAATTAAAATAAGCATGTAACGACCACAAACGAGGAAAATAGCGGAGTAAAAGTACCGATACATCACTTAAAATGTATTCAAGTAAAAGTACACAATTTTTAAACTACTCAAAAAAGTACAATTACTGATAAAAACTACTTAATTACTGTAACGTGAGTATTTGTAATTCGTTACTTCACACCCCTGGTTAGAACCAGTCGTTTTAGGTAGGTGTGGCTGACTCTTAACTTTTATAAAGAATATCTCTTTGGATTTGAGACTTTAGTCTTTGCAACTTTGCAGATTTTCTTTATGCACCAAGAGCTTGTAACACTCCAAAGAGAAAGGAAAAATTTAAATCGCATCATATGACCCCTTTAAGGTAATAATTCACCTAAAAATTAAAATTGTCACCATTTACTGATTCCAAATTAATAATAATAAAAAAATTAATTCATATTTCTTTCTTTCTTGGAACATAAAAGGAGAAATCGGAATAATGGTTACACTACTGTTCAAGTGTTTGGGGCCAGTAAAATTTGTAAGAAATTAATGCTTTTATTTAGCAAGGATTAATTAAAGTGACAGTAATAGAATGATAAGATATTAGATATTTATTATAATGCATATTATAATGATTTCTGAAAGATCATGTGATACTGGAATAATGGATGCTGAAAATTCAGCTTTGCCATCACAATAAATTACATTTTAAAGTATATTAAAATAGAAAGGTTATGTAGTTATTTTAATTTGTAATATGCCATAATATTACTGTTTAACTGTATTTTACTATAACCTTTGAACAGTAGTGTACTTTAATAGCTATTGGAAACTGTTGCTTTTAAGTTTCAGAAAGGATGCGAAAAAAACATTAAACGTATAAGAAAAGTAGTCCAGTTGTCTTGTGCGCTACATTGCAAGTCTTCTAAAACTATACAATAGCTTTATGTCATCAACTTAAAATAATAACCCTTCATGAATCAGACATCACTACGTAATATACTGTACACTACAGTAGGTGAGCTAGTGCATATGTCAAGAGTTTTAGTTAATTTTCATTTTCAGGTGAACTGAAAAAACTGAACTGTTCCTTTAAATGCTTACATCTTTTCATGTTTGTCAAACACAACATGGAGAGGACAATATAAAATAGTTTATTTTGCTTCCCTATCTCTGTGCATATGTGACATGTGTTCTGTGTCTCGTTCTCGTTCTGTGTGAAAAAGGAGCAAAGCGTGTTTTTGTTTTTTTTTTTTTTTTTTTTTGCTGGAAAGCATCGCAAGGGCACTTGCTTTCCTTTATATGGCTATCTGATGACAGCTGACGTCCACAGTCTCTATGCTTGCTTTCTGTACCAACCGCCCCATGGCTATTCTTTTTCCTCTCTGTGTGTGTGTGCCAAGCAGGGAATTTAGGGTGAACCTTTAGCCTCTCTGTCTTTAATGGCTGCCTGGTCATAGTAAAAGTTGACTTTTGTTTCCTGGTTTCTGTGGTTGTGGTGCATGTCTTTTGTGCTGTGGTTTTATCTGAGCTTTCTTGGTTTTGAAAGTTCATTTGTGAGCATGTGTTGCTACTGTATGTCAGTTTCAGTGTTTTGACAGTGACTTTATGAGGACTGTGCAGTATGCTGGTGACATTAGGTTGTGAATTTACTTATTGAAGAGCTGTATGTGATGATGCATAATTGTTCACATCATTAGAAAGTCAAAATAGTACAAACAGTACATATAATGGCACACATGAACATGAACTTGAGGTTATCCTTTTTTCCCATTGAAATTCAGTTCAAAATGTTCAGATGCTTCATTGTCAAACTTCAAAAGAAAAAGGAAAAATGAAATAAAATCTATAGCTCTAAGTTTCCACTTGCTGTGCTGGAATTAGTCAGCAAAATTAGATAATGATTTCTGCACTAACACGCTTGATGTTGAGTCAGTCTGTCAGAAGAGCTCAAAGGATTAGAGACGGCAAAGTATTCAGCATACCAATCCTGAGCTCTGACTCCTCTCTGCTCAGCATATCCTTAGAAATAACTCTCTCGCACACACAACCCCATTTATTTCTTTTGGGTGGGTGGGGGGATTTTACATTCAAATCTATTGTTATTAAACTGCTTGCCCCTTGGAGTCCCTTTATAAGCTAATACAAGCTAATTGCATTTTAAGATACAATTTTATCCCTTCATGAATCTATTTTTCCTTGTTAAAACATGCCCACTGGGTTTCACAGGGTTTATCTTTCTTGCGTGGGCATTTACAGAAATTTTGCATACTTAAAATTAAGAAAATGTCTCATCAGAGTTGGCTTGCATTTCCTGATCTAGTTCCCTCTACTTCTCATTATCATTACCTGTCTGTTCTTTACTATAGTTACTATTTAAAGGCCAAAAAAAGACCAAATTCATATTTGTAGACTCATATTCCAAAACCTTGCTTACTTTATGTAAAATTACTGTTTTAAAGTTTGGCCCTATTTCTCAGCAGCAGTTACTCAGTGCCACATGGTCCTTCAGAAATCATTCTAATGATTATTAATGTTGAAAAGAGTTGTGCTACTTAATATTTTTGTGGAAAATGTGATACTGTCGTAGTTTTTAACACGAAAATAATATTTTGCAATATTAGAAATGTTTTTACTGTGACTTTTGAGCAATTTAATGCATCCTAATTGAATAAAAATATTAAAGACAGACCCCAAACTTTGAATGGTGTTTGTTTTCAGTAGTTCACTAAGCTCATCATGATATGATACTCTAGTAAGCATTAAAATACATGGCACATAAATATTCAGGTTATTAATTAATTAAGTAAAAAAAAGTCTGTACTTTTTAGTATTATTGTTTAGTTTAGTTATAATCAATATTTATCTTGCTTTGTCTGCCATCTTGGATAGATGTTTTTAATCTTCTTCATGAAGGACACATACAACATTTTCTTAGAATTTGAAGAACCTTAGAACTTTACTTCAAACCTCCTACTGTATGTTGCCTTAAAATGCGTTCTCTGTAGGCAGTTCAGTTGGTTTTATAACAGACCCACAATGGGATGCCCGAACTGTAAATGTGTTGATCTGATCTTGAACATTGTCTTGATCTCTTCTTCTTTTCTTCTGTTTGTTTGCAGTGGAGGACTCTGCAAACCTGCCGCCCTCACCTCCTCCGTCCCCAGCAGCAGAGCAATTTGGGCCTTTGGATCAAGGTAGGGTCATGCTTCTTGTGTGTATGGAGAGAGGTGAGGTGAGAAACACACTGAAAGAACTTGAACACCTTTTTCCCATGAGTATTCCGGTCGCCTTCTGACCCTGGCTTGAATGAAGGTGATCTGTTTGGGGACGCCTGCTAGTCCCACCCCTTCCAGGCTGATTTCACCCCTGACACAGTGCCCTACAGACCCCCACACTCCGCTGATTTGTGGGCCGGTCCAACGTTTGATGGAGTTGTGTTTGCAGGATCAACTTTGCCTCCATTGTTGACATCATTCAAGTCGACCTCCTCTTCCTCATCCAGCATCTCCAGCTCTTAAACATGGGCTCATCTTCATCATTGCTAACTCCGGGAGCTTATCTTGATCAAAAACTCACGCCAAAGTGACACAACCCCTTTCCAGTTCTCCTAACCAATCAAACTCAACCTCTCCTTATACCCCACCCAACCATGGATCTTGACTCCACTCTGCATGAAAGCCTTGAACCTTGAACTGAATGCTGCACTGTCTCACCAGCAGCTCATGTTTCCAGGCTGTTGCTGAAACGGTGTGGCATTCAGGATGCCTGCTCATCCTCTCTCCAAAACCAGATCTGTTGATTGCTCCAAACCTTTCTCAGTTCCTCTGTGCGTCCTTGTCTTTAGTTTTGCATGTTGTGTCGTAGATGCTGTTGATGTTGTAGGCTTGTGCTTGTTCGTCATTTTGACTGTGTCTGTCTGTACTGCCTGTGGTAGGTCAATGCCATGCTCAGATCACTCTCTGAAGATACTAAACTAAACATTAATGTCATGAACACAATCACTAACAGCCTTCGGGAGAAGCTATGCCAAAGGCAGTCATTAAGTGCATACTTAAAGTCAACATGAAATCCAAATTTACTCATTATTTAATACATGTCCCTGGTATTATTGTGCATAACTTTCTCAACTTTTGAACAACTTTCCTTTGTGGCTGATGCCATCTTGGCCAAAATAATTTTAATCAGGGATGAATATATTGTCATCATCAGTTTTGTCTGATATTCTTGTTTTTTTTTGGTAAAGTGTGGGTCTGTATTGTATATGTACTGACTCTTTAATTATATTTGCACATTTCAGACCTATTCTGTACGTAGAGTCATCGTACCTTGCTGTCATCTATGCTCATTTAAAGGTAAAATGATATAAAATATTTATATTTTATTTTAAGGTGTCATTGTTACTGTGTAATTATACATTTATGTACTGAGAAATATAAATTAACTACATGCACTATATGGTTAGGATTAGGGTTTGGATTAGGGCGACTTGCATGTAATTATACATAATTTGTTGTTATTGTAATAGTAAGTACATGTAACATGAATAAAAAGGACAACTTAAAATAGCTGTGTACACTTGGATTTGTGAAGGCTTGAACTCCGTACGCGTTAGAATAGCATATGAAAATGTATGACAATAAAACAATTCCAAGGTCTTTACACAGAATATGTAACATGAATACTTTTATTTCTTGAGTGTTTTTTTAAATTTTTAGCAACTTTATAAATGGATTTTTCTATTGTCCAATTATCAGTTATCGGATACGAGGAAAAATAATTAGTGACTTAATGGCAATCACTGATCCGACTATGTGTGCATCCTATTATTATTTTGCTAGTATAGAATGTTCACTCAATATTCACATTACAAAAGTAATCATGTTGACTTTAAGCAGAAAACTTAATATGCTTCAGTTGATCTTGCGTAGATCTTTTCCTTTTCAGACAAACCTCTACAATTGTTCAGACTTGGTCTGGCATGCACCGTACAGTACACTTTTGTGTTTTCTCGACACTGTGTGTTGTGTTGTGCGTGTCGTGTATTTTTTGTACACATATTCCTAATCGTGTTTTATTTCTTCCACCTGAACGTTTTAGCTCCTATTCTCCCTCTACTCCTCTAGGCTTAATCGTTTTATCTCCTCCTTTCCCTATCAATTTAGAATATTTCTTATTCACTACTTTTTTAATTATCTTCACTTGTCCTGTTCCCTCCCTTACGCTCGCCCTTTCTAGCTTCCTTCCTTTTACTCTCTGTTCTTGGTCTCTGTCTCTATTGTCCAGATTCCATTGCAGTTCTTTTCCTTGTGTATTGTAGCATGAGGGCACCTGAGGAGGAGGAAGCAGGTCCTGCTCACGCTTCCAAACTTCTCGCGAGAGGTGCAAGTTCCTCGACACCTCCATTCAGTGTCTGTGTGAGGATGACCCTACACTTGAAGAGGAATACTACATTGCGCAACCTTTAGTCGACCAGAGTGGACGCGATCTGGCTCTAGCCCCCCAGGGCAGGCGACGCGTTTAGGACAGATCGAAGGTGAACCGATATGGTTTCTCTGTATTACTCTCCTTCCCCTCTCCTTTCTTTGTCTATCTCTTACTTCAATTCTTTCTTTAGGCTCCAGATAAACAACTTCTATCTCTCTCACTCTCGCTCTCTCTCTGGTCCGCCTTTTCCTGTCTTTTGTCTCCGTTGTGTCATGCCCACTCTGACCGAAGCGTGTCTTGTGGGGGTGGGATCTGTTTTTGTACCTTGTTCATTGCAAGTCATTTGGATTTTACACAACTTTTGTGCTGTGCAGTAAAAAGGCACGAGCGTTTGTGTTTTTAGGCAAAATTCCCGCTGCTATGGTGGAAAGGAGGAAAATCACTGACTATGAAAATGAAATCCAAATGACTTGCAGCATCAGCAGGACATTTGTGCATGCTGTGGACATTTCCTCATTTGCCTGTTTGCCGTCTTCTTGTCTCTGAATCTGTCCGACCATATGTTAGCCTGTCTGTCCATTTGTACTTTTGATTGTCCCCCATCAGGCCCAAAATGTACTCATGCGTCTCAACAGGCCCCTCACATTTCTCCAACCTGCTGATGTACACATGCTGTAGATCACAGGAAGACTTTCAGCTCTTCACATGGTGGCCCACACACACACAAGCATCTCTGACCTTATTGCATCAGTGAAGAAAGACTTAATCACTTTCAGCACCAAAACGATTTCTACACTGTGGGTTGTGTTTCCAATTTAGCTAGGGTTGGTGATCAAAAACTTAAAATAGTAGAACCAATTTTTTTTCTTTATTGCTTCATTTTGGCTAAGCTATGAGCTTGCAGTCTAAATTGAATTTTGATGAGAATCAGTAGACAGTAATGAATTAGTGAAAAACTCTCATTTATGTCCAATTCAAAATAAACTGAAAACTGTTAATGAGTTATGTATGATTATTGCTTGAGATTACTGACTAATCTAACAACATGTAGTTAAAACAGTGTTATTTCAGTATTATTGATATACTATTATAGTATTTATTAATATTTAGAATTTATTAAGGTTTAAGTTTTACATGCTGGGCCTTTTTATTAGTTTTTTATATTTCTATTCAGCTTTAATTTATTTTTCACATTTATTTTATTTCATTAATACTTTTAGTTTTAAAAGTAGGTTGTGTTGCTTCCTTTAAAGTACTAAAATAATCCATTAACGGGATCATTAAGTGGAATTAGAATCATTAAATCCTTTAAAACTTTTGACATTGAGTTTGCTGCCATTTGTCCTCCTCTCCCTTTTTCTCTCCCTCATGCACTCTCTCTTCTCTCATCCCTCGTTCCACTGCAGCATCCTGCTGAGATATGACCTGGTGTGGTCTGTGTTCCAGATTAGCTGGCTCCCAGCAGAGGACTGTTGCTGTTCCTTATCTATTTCTCTTTCTCTCTCTCTTTCTCTCTGAGAATGAACTACATCATAAGCTTTGTTCTGAACAAGAATTCTGCATCCCCGGTTTCACATTCATACTGACATCTCAATAACTCCCTGACTGGCATTATTATGTCGCTGTTCGTTTCGTTCAGTCTCAGTTAACAGAGACAATGCAGATGCTCACAGCATTGTGTGCAAGTGTGTTGTGTGCAAGTCATATTTTCATGTTCAAGAATAAAATTGAACAAATGAAGGAGCTGATGTAGACTATTTGTCATAAACTTTTGAAATAAGCATTAATAATGTAACTGAGAGGTACATATTTGGAAATGAATAATCTGGTTCTTTAGAGTTTTTAGAGTTTTTCTTTTTTCAGCCTTTAGGGAACCAACCGCCATTGCATATTGTCTGAAAAACTGATTTAATCACCATCACAGAAGCAAGATTGGTTTTCTGTTGAATATCAGCATGATTTTATTGGATGTAGGAAGCAGTTCTGAAAACCAGTTTCATTTTAGCCACAATATGGCCAGTATTTTGTTTAATTTTGCTCTTCTAATGAAAATTATTCTAAACGAAGCCAAAGTGAAATCAACTGATGTATGTCACAGAGTAAAACAGACAAGCGGAGTGATTAAAACTGATTGTTTTTTAGTCAAATACATTACAATAAATGGTTCTTTGTAATTGTGAGAAAAGAATCAGTTACCTCTGTTTATTTTAAAAATAAAATTCTAAAACAAGTACAGTATGTGCAGAATCAGATTTTTGATCAGAATCAAGAATCTTGTTTGATGTGCATGAACATCTTCCTTATTCACCTCTATCTACCACTACTTCATATACTCAAGGTCAGAGAAAACTCCACATATACATTTTACAAAAGCCATAAACTGCATTAGATATGTCCTCATAACTGATAGAGCTGAAAGTGTCCCACCTGTTTATTCCCAAATAACCCAAGTCTGTGTTGTCTATAGTCTTGATGTTTCCACTTGTCTCCCTCTCTATGAAGAAGAGGAGACCATAGAGAGTCTCTCAGCTGCGGAGGAGGAAGAGGAGGAGACTTCAGAAGCCGCAGCAACAGCAGCAGCTCTAGAGGATGAGGAGGAGGAGGAGGAGCAGTGGAGTGGGGAGGAGCCTGAGCAGGAACCCCCATCTGAGCTCCTAGAGCGGGCAGAGGTCATAGGCGAGGCCCAGGCTCTGCCCGGTCTGCAGGCTGAGGTTCACACACAGGCAGCTACTGTTGCCAACGAGGCCCCTAATGGGGGAACTGAGGAGGCAGGGGGGCAAGAAAGCCCTGCAGAAGGTGTGTCCATCCTTCTCACAACCTGCATGTTTCTCTCTCCCAACAACAACAACAAAAAAAAAAGCAAAGCGAAAGCATCGTGAAAGCTTTCTGAGGGAATGTGGGTGGATGGCTCAAATATCTCCTCTATCTGCTGATGCTGCAAGGCAACACAGGCTTGATGGTGACCAGCTTCTGTGGCCAGAGCTGTGTGTCTGTCTGTCAATGTCTTTCTACTTAAAGCTTTTCCCAGAGCAGCTGCCATCTGCTATCTATCTGATTAAGCTTTTTCTGAAATTTACTGCTTGTTTCTCTATTGATGCTACTGCTGCCAGGTCGACCGCTTCCATATATTGTTATCCATTGCTCAGTTAATTTTTATTTGCCAGCTACATTGCCAGTTTGTGGGTGATTTTTGCTGCATGCTCCAACAAACATCTGTGGGATTCTATGAGAATCCTCTGTTTTTGTGATATTGTGATACTGTGTTATGCTTCATTTTCAAAGGCTTTTGAAAAGCTAAGCTTGTTGATTTAATTTAAATTGTGTTTCATTTTCATTTTATTTTATTTTTTCCAAAGCGTTGTCATTTCACATGGTTTACATAAGTGTTTTTTATTCCTTTTATTATGCAAAATGCTAAACAATTTTGAATAATTAAAAACCCTGTATTATTTCAGCGGCAATTTAAGGCAATTATAGCCACATGTGTATGTGTAATATCTGGTTATTTGAAAATCACTATCCATTTTCCATAATCTCTGAATATGTATTTGGCAGAAGTTTTTAGATCAGCTATTCCATCTTGCTGCTGGTGTAATGATGTCAGTATCGTGTTCGGACCACTTCCTTGGATATTTCATCCTCATTTACTGGACCTCATCCACGCAACATTAAATGTTCTGGGTCTGCATGCTGGTCCTGTCATATCCATGCCATCACTACATCACTGAATTGGTATGTGTGTCTCATCGGCTGCTGCTATTTGAAAGTGGACGTTCATTTGACCAAGAGCTTTGCCTGTTTGTGGGTGGTTGGCCTGGCAAACATATTGTACTTTGAATGATTAATAATACTATACAATGCAGACTACTTGAGATTTGCTTTCAGCTGTGAAGATGGAAGCAGAGCGACCAGACAGTGAAAGGACAGATCCCATTGGCATGGACTTCACTGAATCTGCAATGCATCTAGATGATGAACTCCCATCTTACCAGAGCCTTGCCAGAGACACAGATATGCCAGAAAGCCCCTTTGCTCGAACATGCCCCATGGAGGATTTTGAAGTGCCTCCAAGTGACCAGGGTCATGCCAAAGAACCTTGCGAGACTCCAACTGAAAAGCCTGATGTACAAAGTGGTGCTGTGAAACAGCCTTCAACCGAAACGTGTGACTCCAGCAATATCCATGAGGTCAAACCAGGGCAAATTGAAGACAAACAAATGGAAATAACAACAGAGGGGGACATGAAGGACAAATCTGGGATGTCTGCTTATTTTGAAACCACTACAATTAAGACAGATGCCTCTGGGTCTCAAGGAGAAGGGTATTATGAGCTAAGTACTAAATCAGAAGAACAGAAGGACTCTGTTGGTGACCTACCACTTCCTGAAATCAGTTACAGCACCTTGGCCCAAACACACTCTTTGGAAGTCCAACCAGATCTTCAGAAAAGTAGCCCAGACACACTACACACTGCTTTACCTGTAGACAGAAGAGATGACTGCAGACTGTCTCCTGGAAAACTAGCACTAGAGCAACGAAGTTACTCTTTAAATATTAGCATTGGGGCAATGGATCATGGTGATGCCCAAGGACATCCAAGAAACTTCTCTCCGTTAGCCACTGACATCATGTCTCATACTAGTGGAAGCCTTGACGAATCTGCCGATTACCTTCCTGTCACCACTCCCTCAGTAGAGAAGCTCCCTCAGTTTCCACCACTGATCCTGGAGACAACTGCCTCTACCACAACTCCATCATCTTCACCTCCCCAGGCAACAGTCACTGATGTAAAGACAAGTCCACAGTCAGAGTCTCCAGAATCCCCTGTCCAAGCTAAGAGGTGTTATAAGAATGGCA
>JADLZN010005442.1:0-23714 GCA_018155175.1 Sinocyclocheilus anophthalmus
ACACTGAAACGGGAGAGCGCCCTCAAGTGGCCAGTCCAGGTCACCACGACCAGACACTGTGACATTACCCCCCCTCTATGGAGTGGATACCAGACGCTCCACCAGAAAACATAAAAAATTTCAGGAGGGAGGTGGAACTGAGGCGGACCAGGGGGAGGGACGGCGGGCCAGGACTATGCAATGGAAGGGGGTTAGGGGACAGAGGTAAACTAGGGTATGAGAGCGGAACTGGCAGGGTGGAAGGCCAATGCGGGGCCGGCAGGACGAACCAGCAGAGCCCCAACCATACAGGAACCCCAGCAGATATCCAGGACGGAGCCGGAGGAGTGAGCCAGTGAGACTCCTGCCAAACCGGAACCCAGTCGGGCAACCAGAGCGGAGCCGGAATCCTGCCAGGCAACACTGGTGGAACAGAAAACCCTCTCAGTGATTCAGGGAAAACTGTAAACAAGAGCAGATAGAGTTTAATTCCAGCCTCGACGGCTTCAACAGGACTAGCCGATTGCTCCGCAGCGGTCCCTGTGAGCTCCCGGACTGGATAGACTTCCTTAATGAGCTCTGTGATCTCCCGGACTGGAGCGGGCTCTGGAGTGGGCTCTGTGAGCTCCCGGATTGGAGTGGGCTCTGGAGTGGACTCAGAGGGCTCCCGGATTGAAGTGAGTTCCTTAATGAGCTCTGTGGGCTCCCTGACTGGAGGGGGCTCTGGAGTGGGCTCTGTGAGCTCCCGGACTGGAGCCGGCTCAGGAGTGGACTCTGTGAGCACCCAGACTGGAGCCGGCTCTGGAATGGACTCTGTGAGCTCCCAGACTGGAGCGGGCTACGGAGTGGGCTCTGTGAGCTCCCGGACTGGAGCAGGCTCTACTGTCCTCCTCCTTCTCGCCCTCCTCCGCTTAGTGGGAGTCTGAAGGGTAGAGGTGGTGTGAAAATCCCTGCGGAAGGGTTCTGATTGGCCTGGTATTGCCCACTGACTTCGACTATGGAGATACTTGACAAAGCCCCAGAAATCCAGGATCCTGAGTCCCTCCATTTCCCACTGGGGCAAAGGATCATCCAAACAGACATTAAAGAAGTTCTTAAGTGCAGCCTCATTATAATTCAGCCCCACCGAAAACGTCCAAAAGGTCTGGGCAAAACCTCCAAACTCCATTCCCTGCTGCCTCAGAGCCATCAGAGCCCGGTGTCGAGCCACTCGCTCCTTCCCCGTGGCAGGAGGGGTAATCCGCATGTCCATAGTCCAAACGAAGGCAAAAGCAAAACAAACTGCTGGATCTTGTACTGGCTGCAGTATTCTGTCAAGGAATGCCAGGAGAAAACAAGGTAGACCCAAGTGCAGTTGTTTATTAAGTAACAAAATGAACAGAACCAAAAAAAACGTGGCAAAAGGTAATCCAAAACACAGGGAACAGAAAACACAATGTAAACTCAAACAATACTGCAGCAAAGACAGACAGAGTGAGCATGGTATAAATAGTGATAGGATGATGAGTAAATTACTAACAGGGGATCATGATCAGAACAGAAACGACAGGCAAGGGACTATGGGAAATGGAGTTCAAAACATGTAACACTGAAACGGGAGAGCGCCTTCAAGTGGCCAGTCCAGGGCACCACAACCAGACACTGTGACAAACACAGCATAAAAAATAAATAACACAATTTAAAAGTGAAAGTGATGTGACGTGGCCAAGTATGGTTACCCATACTCGGAATTAGTGCTCTACATTTAACCCATCCTAAGTACACACACACAGCAGTGAACACACACACACACACACCGTGAACACACACCCAGAGCAGTGGGCAGCCATTTATGCTGTGGCACCCGGGGAGCAGTTGGGGGTTCGGTTCTTGCTCAAGAAGAGGGTGCCTAATTCGTGGTATTGAAGGTGGAAGAGAGCAATTCTGCTGGCTCGCTGCGGCGACGGCGTTGGCGCGATCAATTCTATGTTTTGGATCCGGGCCAATCACGATCGCCCCGCCCCGTCAAGCCCGCCGGCCAATTCTCTCCCAAGTCCTCAGCTGACAACAGCTGTCTCCTTTACCTCTGGTCTGAAGAGGAGAATGTGGAGGAAGAGACTGTGGGCTCCAGCCCCTGAGTTCGCTCCAGTGTCGACTCCAGCCCCTGAGTCCGCTCCGGTGTGGGCTTCAGTTCCTGAGTGCGCTCCAGTGCCGGCTCCAGCCTCTGAGTCCGCTCCAGTGTCGGCTCCAACCCCAGAGCTCGCTCCAGTGTCTGCTCCAATCGCCCGTCCAGTCCAGGGATGGCCACAGTTCCTGAGTTAGGCCTACAGAGGGCCTCTAAAGTCTATATTCTCCCCAAGGATTTTTTTTGGGGGGTATATAAGGATCCGGCCGCAGAGACCGGGCCGAGTGCTGAGGCCAGGCCCCCTGAACTGTCTGCTCCGCCATGGCCCCCTAAATTGTCTGCCCCGCCATGGCCCCCTGAACTGTCTGCCCTGCCATGGCTCCTCGAGCTGCCTGCTCCGCCATGGCTCCCTAGTCTACCTGCTCTGCCATGGCACACCGAACTGCCTGATCCGCCATGGGTCCCGGAACGGGTACCGCCCGCCCCCCTCTCCGTTGATGTTGTTAGCGCGTGGACGCGCCTTCCGGGAGGGGGGAGTAATGTCAGTCCTGTGTTCCTGTGTCTTGTGTTTTTCTCCCCATGTTCTCCCCATGACCTAGTCACCAGGACCAGGACTTTTGAACAGAATGGAGATGTGTACATTTTTCTTATTTTGCCTAAATATCTATTTTTTTTCCCTGTTTAGTACTGCCCTTCAGAAGCTACAAGATATTTACATTTTTTCCCAGAAGACAAAATAAGTTACATTTACCCTGATCTTCAAATTCAAAAAGTTCTTAATGCATGGTTTTTCCTTCTGGTGCATCAGTGAGGGTTTGAACCTTCTGTAATAGTTGCATATGAGTCCCTCAGTTGTCCTCAGTGTGGAAAGATGGATTTCAAAATCATACAGTTATTGTTGGAAAGGGTTCAAATACACAAATGCTGGAAAACCAAATAATTTGTGGGACCTGAACGATTTTTCTGAAGAGCCCAGGCGTTTAATTGTTCAGACAAACAAGGGACTCATGAACAACTATCACTAAACAAACAAACAAAAACACAGCTGTGGATCATTCAGGTAACAAAACAGTATTAAGAATCAAGTGTATGAACTTTTGAACAGGGACATTTTTATAAATTCAACTATTCTTTTCTCTTGTGGACTATATGTAAACATCTTTTATGTAAAATGCTATTATTATTCCGGTCAGTACTAAATAAACAATAACATGCATTTTGTATTACCCGTCTTATTTTTGTAAAATCATTAACATTTTGCAGATTGAACCAGTTATTCTTTATTGGTAAAATGCTCATCACTCTCTACAAAATACACTGTAACTAATAATAATAATAAAAAAACAGATTAACAGAGTACTCACTTTCAGAATGAAATTCTGTCATCATTTACTCAACCCTCCACTTGTTCCAAACCTGTATCAGTTCTTTCTTCTGTTGAAGGTTTGGAACAATGGGATCGTGAGTAAATGATGACAAATTTTCATTTTTGAGTGAACTATCACTTTAGCTAGAAAAATGCTAAATAAAAGCATTTTATTTGGCTCAGACTTTTGGACCCCCCTCTATACGATTCGGATAATAAAAAGAAAGAAATGTAATGCAACATGTTTAATTATTCCTGTATATATAAAAAAAAATAAAAGTTAAAATTGCATGATTATTAATTTTAAATTTCCTTCCCCCAAGAACTCATGGCCACAGTCTCGGCACACTGGTGAACAGCAGGAGAAAGCACGAGAGAGTGTACGAGAAAGAGTGAGAGAGTGCCAGAAAGAGAGAGCAAAAGGGAAGCAGAGAGGGAGGGAAAAAGCTTACAGTGCAAGTAGTTCCAGCACAGAAAGGAGGAGCCTAAAACCCGGGCCGGATTGACTGGCTGAAACACGGCACACCCCCTGTCTTCTCCACAGACACCTTAACTGTTTCCTCACCTTGTGCTTATGCCTAGATGGTTCAGACTTACCGAAGTAAATCTTCCAGCATTAAAAACAGTCCCTGATGAGTCTGAGAGGGGAGCAGAAGCCCACAAAATATCATCTTGAAACAATTTTTTCCACAACCATGTGGAAAAAAACAATTCCTTATTCACTGTATAACAGTCAACATCCAAGAAGTGATGTCAACAACATACTCAAGTCAGGCTGTATTTCAGCTCATTAAAAATAAAAAAAAGGTTCCACAGAATCCCCTACAATTTCTGCCTAATTCAGTGCAGAAAAAACACAAGTCCTCTACAGATTTTGTCTAATCCAGATTTAGAGATTAAGTGGTGTTTTTAAATGACAGACAAGAACAAATCCGTAGCATCACATATATTCAGTTTAGAAACAAGCCAGTCATCTTCTAGATGTCAGCAACGTCCAAAAAGTTGACAGGACAACTGTACACATAGCTGTGGATGCCGAGCATCTCTGCCAGAAGCACCTCCTCCGGTGCTGTTGGACCAGCTGCGGAGTCAGATATTTTCATAATAACAGTACGCTGTAAACCCTAAGTTCAGTTACATCCAACTTTAAGTCAGTAAACTATGAGATTAAGGTAGTACAACTTTAGAATTTATTTAGTTAACAAAAGCATGTCAATTGTGAAATATTGAGTAAGATAACTCGTACAAGATGAAATATAATTCTTCCTTGTGTTTATTTTTGTGGAAAATATGACTAAATATTTATTTATTTCTAAATAAATGTCATTATTTCTAACAGCAAAGCAACAATATTCTTAATCTTCAATCAAGAAAAAATGCCTGACAAGCAAAAATAAATATATAACAGGAAGTCAGCTCAGTATGTTTCAGCCCAATACCATTGACATTTAATGATTCTTGTCACCAGTGCTGGATGAAGCACCTGAAAGCCACACTTAAGTCAAAGCACAGATATCTTTCCAGAAAATTACTCTGGTAGAAGTTAAAGTCACCATTTAGAATATTACTTGAGTAAAAGTCTTAAAGTATTAAATGGTATTGTTTAACTTAAATAACTAATACGTAACTTTTAATATTAAACATACTTAAGTATTGAAAGTAAATGTACAAGTAAATGCAAAATGGAAAAGGAGTCAAAATAATTATTTAAAAAAAAATTATACATAGTTTGAGCAGCAAGATTGTGTTCAGTTTTAACTCTTTCTTCCATTTTGTATTTTTGGTTAAGAATAAGAAGCACTTCATCTGGTTCTGTTAGTGTCTTTCATTCCAACATAAAAAACATTTCTGGATAGCATTTAGATTCATTTACCAGTTTAATGTAGCTCAGAGGGCACATGGATGCATTTAACCTGCAGTTACATACGAATAAATAATTATTTGTTTTAAACATAAAATGTTGAAATGATTTAAACATGAAAAAATTAGTTGAAATGTGAAATTAAAACCACCAAGTGGCAGTTGACCGATTCATTTGATTGTGTTAATGAGTGAGTCACTGATTCATTCATTCAACCGATTCATTCAAAAAGCTGATTAATTCAATAAGGAAACACCATCCTGTGTGTTGCTCAAAGATGCAAAACAGTGCTGTGATCTTTATTTGGAACTATATTCGTTAGCAAAATTAGCAAAAACAAGCAATATTATGTCTAAAACGCAAGTCACTTAATGCTAACTTTACTAAACTTGTATAAAATGATAATTAAATATGTAATCATGCTGATATCTGGAGAAAAAATGGCACTCTTCGTGTGTTATAGATTAACTATATTAAATGATATAAATATAAGATACAATTTAGAATGCCTCGAAGTTTGATGATTCTCAATGCGTTTTAATAGACTAAATCACGTAGTGTATGCGTGCACTCTGTGTGTGTGTGTTTTTGTGATATATTCGATAATGTCAGATCGCACATCATTAAAACAACACTAACCATTTTATCGCAGACGATATATTGTATGTCGCACACCCCAGCATTGACTTGAGTGGGAAATGAAATCTTCTGTGATTGCGCAAGCACTTGTTAGCAAAGGTGTTTTTTAGGAGTCTAACTTGCAAGAGCCAGACCACTGATTCGTTAAACCTGCTTTCCTGCAGTCCGGGTTCTTCCGACTTTATTTTGCATAAAAACAAAAATGCTTCGGGGAAATGGGCAGAGTAAAATTATATACAGTGGGTACGGAAAGTATTCAGACCCCCTTAAATTTTTCACTCTTTGTTATATTGCAGCCATTTGCTAAAATCATTTAAGTTCATTTTTTTTCCTCATTAATGTACACACAGCACCCATATTTACAGAAAAACACAGAATTGTTGACATTTTTGCAGATTAATTAAAAAAGAAAAACTGAAATATCACATGGTCCTAAGTATTCAGACCCTTTGCTCAGTATTTATTAGAAGCACCCTTTTGATCTAATACAACCATGAATCTTTTTGGGAAAGATGCAACAAGTTTTCACACCTTGATTTTGGGATCCTCTGCCATTCCTCCTTGCAAATCCTCTCCAGTTCTTTAAGGTTGGATGTAAACGTTGGTGGACAGCTATTTTTAGATCTCTCCAGAGATGCTCAATTGGGTTTAAGTCTGGGCTCTGGCTGGGCCATTCAAGAACTGTCACAGAGTTGTTGTGAAGCCACTCTTTTGTTATTTTAGCTGTGTGCTTAGGGTTATTGTCTTTTTGGAAGGTAAACCTTCGGCCCAGTCTGGGGTCCTGAGAACTCTGGAGAAGGTTTCGTCCAGGATATCCCTGACTTGGCCGCATTCATCATTCCCTCGATTGCAACCAGTCGTCCTGTCCCTGCAGCTGAAAAACACCCCCACAGCATGATGCTGCCACCACCATGCTTCACTGTTGGGACTGTATTGGACAGGTGATGAGCAGTTCCTGGTTTTCTCCACACATACCGCTTAGAATTAAGGCCAAAAAGTTCTATCTTGTCCTCATCCGACCATAGAATCTTTTTTCTCACCATCTCACAACTCCATGCGGGCTGTCATGTGTCTTGCACTGAGGAGAGGCTCCGTCGGGCCACTCTGCCATAAAGCACCGACTGGTGGAAGGCTGCAGTGATGGTTGACTTTCTACAACTTTCTCCCATCTCCCGACTGCATCTCTGGAGCTCAGCCACAGTGATCTTTGGGTTCTTCTTTACCTCTCTCACCAAGGCTCTTCTCCCCCGATAGCTCAGTTTGGCCGGACGGCCAGCTCTAGGAAGGGTTCTGGTCGTCCCAAACGTCTTTCATTTAAGGATTATGGAGGCCACTGTGCTCTTAGGAACCTTAAGTGTAGCAGAATTTTTTTTGTAACCTTGGCTATATCTGTGCCTTGCCACAATTCTGTCTTTGCAGTTCCTTTGACCTCATGATTCTCCTTTGCTCTGACATTGCACTGTGAGCTGTAGGTCTTATATAGACAGGTGTGTGGCGTTCCTAATCAAGTCCAATCTGTATAATCAAACACAGCTGGACTCAATGAAGGTGTAGAACCATCTCAAGGATATGGACAGCACCTGAGTTAAATATATTAGGGTCACAGCAAAGGGTCTGAATACTTAGGGACCATGTGATATTTCAGTTTTTCCTTTTTAATAAATTTGCAAAAATGTCAACATTTCTGTGTTTTTCTGTCAATATGGGGTTCTGTGTGTACATTAATGAGGAAAAAAATAACAAATGATTTTAGCAAATGGCTGCAATAACAAAGAGTGAAAAATTTAAGGGGGTGTGAATATTTTCTGTACCCACTGTATATATATATATAATATATTTTTTTTTTTATACTTATTTTTTTTTCTCCTCCTTGGTTGTTTCAAACAAAATACAGAAACAAAGGATACATTCTAAAGAACAACCTACACACATAACAGACATATACTTACAGACAGTGGTCACCAAATATAACTTGTACTACATTCATGAGTATTCAGATTTTGATCAGATTTTCTGCCATACAAAGTTATGTTAAGGGTTACACATCTGACACGGTTTATGTATTAAGAGTCAAAAATGATATATTTTAATTAGGAAATGTAGTGGAGTAAAAGTGAAAGTTGACAGAAATATAAAAACTAAAGTAAAGTACAGATTCTCCCAAAAAATGCTTAAGTACTATAATGAAGTATTATTACTTTGTTACATTACGCCACTGCTTATCACCAATTTCAATATTACAAAAAACTACTTCTAGCCTAATTAGCATAAGTAAAAAAATATGTATTTACTGTTATTAAAAATTATTCAGCCAAGAGTAGTAAGTGATTATCTTTGCCTTTTGTTTTTTGATTTACATTAAGGGAACAGGTAGCAACAGGTATATTGGGTTGCAGTCACTTTAAGACCTAATGCACATATTTACTAGATTGACACACATCCGATTTTCCCACAAATGTTTGTGTTCTCTTAAGACATAACCAACTTTACAAGGATACTCACAAAGACAAGCATTTTGGCACGAGCATTGTGTATTTAATCGGTCAAGTGCAATAAGCCACCAAAAATAACTAAATTCAGTACTTGAACGATGAGTGACTAAGCGGCTTTATGTATGCATATTTCAGGTATGTACAGGTGCATCTCAATAAATTACAATGTCGTGGAAAAGTTCATTTCAGTAATTCAACTCAAATTGTGAAACTCGTGTATTAAATAAATTCTATTCACACAGACTGAAGTAGTTTAAGTCTTTGGTTCTAATAATTGTGATGATTTTGGCTCACATTTAACAAAAACCCACCAATTCACTATCTCAACAAATTAGAATACTTCATAAGACCACTAAAAATTTTTAGTGAATTGTTGGCCTTCTGGAAAGTATGTTTTCATTGTACTGTACATGTACTCAATCCTGGTTGGGGCTCCTTTTGCTTTGATTACTGCCTCAATTCGGCGTGGCATGGTGGTGATCAGTTTGTGGCACTGCTGAGTGTATGGAAGCCCAGGTTTCTTTGACAGCGGCCTTCAGGTCACCTGCATTGTTGGGTCTGGTGTCTCTCACCTTCCTCTTGACAATACCCCATAGATACTCTATGGGGTTCAGGTCAGGCGAGTTTGCCGGCCAATCAAGCACACTAACACCATTGTCATTTAACCAACTTTTGGTGCTTTTTGGCAGTGTGGGCAGGTGCCAAGCCCTGCTGGAAAATGAAATCAGCATCTACAAAAAACTGGTCAGCAGAAGGAAGCATGAAGTGTTCTAAAATGTCCTGGTAGATGGCTGCGGTGACTGTTGGACGTCAGACACCACAGTGGTCCAAAGTCCTCTTTCAGATGAAAGTAAATTTTGTATTTCATTTGGAAATCAAGGTCCCAGAGTCTGGAGGAAGAGTGGAGAGTCACAGAAACCATGTTGCTTTAAGTCCAGTGTGAAGTTTCCACAGTCAGGGATGATTTGGGCTGCCATGTCATCTGCTAGTGTTGGCCCACTGTGTTTTCTGAAGTCCACAGTCAACGCAGCCATCTACCATGAAATTTTAGAGCACCTCATGCTTCCTTCTGCTGACAAGCTTATGGAGATGCTGATTTCATTTTCCAGCAAGACTTGGCACCTGCCCACACTGCCAAAAGCCCAAAAGTTGGTTAAATGAGCATGGTGTTACAGTGCTTGATTGGCCAGCAAACTCACCAGACCAGAACCCCATAGAGAATCTATGGGGTATTGTCAAGATCGAAGATGAGAGACACCAGACCCACAATGCAGATGACCTGAAGGCCGCTATCAAAGCAACCTGGTCTTCCATACCACCTCAGCAGTGTCACAAACTGATCACCTCCATGCCACGGCTCACTGATGCAGTAATTCATGCAAAAGGAGGCCCAACCAAGTATTGAGTACATTTACAGTAAATGAACATACTTTCCAGATGGCCAACTATTCACTAAAAATGTTTTTTTTTTATAAGTATTCTAATTTGTTGAGATAGTGAATTGTGGGTTTTTGTTAAATGTGAGCCAAAATCATCACAATTAAAAGAACCAAAGACTTAACTACTTCAGTCTGTGTGCAATAGAATTTATTTAATGCACGAGTTCCACAATTTGAGTTGAATTACTTAAATAAATAACTTTTCCAACCCCCGAAACCCCCAAAATTTTTTTCTAATTTATTGAGATGCACCTGTATGCACAGAAACGGTCTTTCAGACAGCGTGTGCATACGGAATTGAGGAATTCTTCTTTTTATCTGATACATACCAAAACACATCAAATACAAGCTTTCAGAATAGCCTCACATTTGACCTACCTAGCACTTATTCGGTAAAGAATAGGGCTGCATGATTAATCGAATGCGATTGTCATGCGCATCAGAAAAGCCGGTTCTGTGATAAGTAGTAAATATTCTCTCCATCACCTGCTTTCAAATGGAGCAGCATTTCCTACACAGAGCCGTAGTTCATTTACATATACGCCAAAAAAAAAAAAAAACCGAGTTCAAAATCGCGACTGATTTTAATTGCGCGATTTAGGAAATCAGAAATGTTCTGCTCAATTATAAAGCTGTTTGCGTAAGCTTGTCAGTGAACTACGGCTCTGTGTAGTAAATGCTGCTACATCTGAAAGCATGTGAAAATACCATATTTAATAACATGTTTTTATTCCAAATTCACTTCATAATGTCAGTCGAGTGTTGAAATAAATCCTTCTGTGAGATGATGGGGCTTCTTACACAGAATAAGGCACGCAACTATTTCATAGTATTCCAAGCAGTGATTAAAGGCTATGTCGATTAGCATTGCATTATTATATACTTTAATAAAAATTATAATAAGACAAACTCAGATAAACCATATATTTCCCGTAGTCCGTAGCACAGTTTCCCAAAAACAATCACTCTTGTTTATTCAGCAACCGCTATAGGGATTTCCTGGGTTTCTTCTGTGGGGTGTATTTGGAGTTTCAGCGCGAGAGTGCCCTCTGGCTTTGGATGGAGTTTTACTGCTGATCACAGAACCGTGCTTCCCTGACAAGATGCCCATGTTAATCGCAGCTTTTGCCAAATCGCGATAACAGAGATTGCGATTTAATTTCGATTAATCGTGCAGCCCTAGTAAAGAACCACTTACTTAGACATGTCAGTGAAATGGTCAGTGAACAGACTGTGGGAAGTCCAGCACAGCTCTTAGGCAAAACCCATGATTCACAGACTGATCTTCACAAGCAAGCCTGGGAATGCATTTGAGTCCAAATGCAACGTTCGGCTTCAACTATCTAGATCCGGTTTACTTTCCCCCTCAGGAAACAACCTACAAATCAGTAATTATGTTGTTGAATTGTAGTTCAACCCCCAAAAATGGAAATTTTGTCATTATTTACTCACCTTCATATTATTCCTTGTATATTAACTTTTATGACTTTCTTCTGTGGTAGATAATTTGAGATTTTTTATTTTATTTATTTTTTTGGTCCATACAATGGAAATAAAATGGAAACCAAAACTGTTTGGTTACCAACATACCAACAACTCTGTGATCTGCAAAATAAAGTCATTTTGGTTTTAGAACGACATGAGGTTGTATTTTTGTCTTCTAAATAAAAAGTCGTAAAATGTACACAACTTAAAAGAAAACATCAAATAATGTAAATAAGTTAATAAAACAGAATAAGAATTTGTGAATAACTCAATTCTGACAAAAATGTCAGAGAGAACCTTATGATTTCAAGGTGACGATTTGTCAGAAAGGGAAAGTGTTTTGGGAAAACATGTATAAAAGCAGTCATAGCTTTGAAACCCCTTTAAACAAAAAGGCTTTCTTTTCAGCCAGTTCAGACAACTGTACAATCACTTTAAAATTGAGATCTCAACTGAGTGTTTTTTGTGCATCGAGACACAACATTCATGGTGTGAACATTGCGTGTAGGTCCACAGAGGGCTGTACCTGCAGTATCAGGTACCTCACTAATCTGCCCTATATCTCCACTGTTTATTTGACGCCACACTTGATCGCATAGTGGAGCCCCCGTAATCCCATCAGGCGTGATACTCACAAATGCCCTGACTAAAGTCTCCTTAAAAAAGGTCTCTGCATTTAAGGTTTTTAAGAATACTATGAACTCCATGACATAATACTGAATGTAATAACACATAATTGCCATAGTTCAGTAACATACAGTTGAACCTATAGGCTACTCATGAGCGCTAATTAAGAATGAATCCTTTGATGATAGCCATCTCCCATGGTGTCAGCATGCAAGTACTGTAAAACCTCTATCTAACTCTCTTGCAACAGTCAATCAAAGCAAAGTAAGGTTTTTAAATTAATTTAAGTTAAAATTATAATTAATTTAAAATTAAAATTAATTTACAAATGTAAATAAATTAACTCTTCCCATTTGTTTCTCTCACAAAGCTATTGTATGGCTTCAGAAGACTTGGGCTAATATGGACCACTTTTATGACGTGATGCTTTTGTGTCTTTTTTGGCAGCTTGAAAGACTGTCCCTATTCAATGTAACTGCATGGAAAACGGCCTTCAAATTTTCTCCTTTTGTGCAGCATGGAAGCAAGTAATCACTTTTGGAGTGACATTTGGAGCAATGATTTTTGAGTGAACTACTGGGTTATAACACGCAAAGTTTTAAAAAGACGGAATAAAGCGGCAGATTAGCTGTGCAGAACATCAAAAAAAAGGATGGGGGTATCCATAAATGGATGATGCGCCACATCAGCCATATCCAGTAGACGGCTCTGTTGACTATCATGAAAGCAATCTAGATTTGTTGAGTCACACCACTCATGTCCAGTGCAGACACGGTGTCATTCGAAATACAGCCTATTTCTAAAGTCTAAAATCTAAAATGTTCCCTTTTTACGCCCCATGCTGTTTGAGAGCAGATTTATTTTGGAGCCAAAATCAACTTGGCAAAAGAAAATATCGTCCTTCTAGAGCAGCATCTCTCCTTGTGTGCCTCACAGAGCTCTTCCACACTAATGCACATCGTCACACTTGAAAGCCTCTTCCAGGTGCAGCAGAATACTTCACCAGAATACAGCCCTCTCAACACACACACACACATATATACTGGTAGGGCACGATTAATCAAAATAAAACCAAAATCGCAATATGGCTTAGTATAATTGTCAAATCGCAAAGTCTACTGTTTAATTAAATAAAAATATGCACTGCATGTTTCACAGTGAAGCACGGCACTGTGTTCTTACATGTAAGCAGCTTATGATCCACCGGTGTTTGCAGCATCTCAGAACTAACAGCTCTGTTTGCAGTAAATGCAGAGATGGAGCTTGTGTAGAGTAGCATTTGCTCTGAGTTTGGGTCACTTATTACATGCATTTGGGAACACAACACGTGACAACCATCTTGTCATACTTGTAATAGGGGTTGAACGACTTCTGATTTTTTGAAGTCGACTTTTCGCTGATGACGTCATTAATTAACAAATAAGTCTGGAGCTATGATAAACACCTTGTGCACAGCTATGGCATATGACACAGCGCTGCCCGCACGGCTATTGCTCCTATAACAGCTTTTTTATCAGTTCTTTTGTATTTGGGTCGTTATATTTCTCACAGATTTCTGCTCATTCTAAATCAGATACAGATAAAGTAGCACAGTAAAGATTACATTAATATGAATGCATTAGTGAGAGCGATTGCGTGTGTGAATTAATTCTACCTGGCAGCGTCTCTTTACTAATAGTGAAGCAGTGGAATTTAGTTATTAAGAAATAAATGCTTGAACTTTTCAGTTTCTAAGCTATTTTATTGAGAAATCACAGAACAGTGTTGACAATACATTTCTGCGCTGAATGATTCTGTGCGTGTGATGTACGCGCTACTGTCTGTAGCCTATGTGTGTGCGTTACAGTGCAGCAGCGCATTAGATTAGAACGGCGATTAATTTACCTGTACAATAAGCTGTTTAAAACGTGCATTCTCCCGTTCAATTTCGAGCATCCAGTAATATAATCACACGTCTTGTGGAGCGCTTTCAGAGTATTCATTTATTTGTCATTTGAAATGTTTGGAAACAGAGCGTGAATGTGGAAGTCCTTCAAAGATTTCTAATCATGTTGCGCCCTCTATAGGACCAGCGACTAGTCGACGTCAAGCTTAAAGAGTCATGGCAGAGCATTGAAGTCGACTAGTCGGTGCAACCCCTAACTTGTAAAGAGAAGCTTTCTGCGATTTCACGCCAAAATAAAAGTTTAACGGTTTAATGTTTGAAAATGAAGAATTTAAGACACCCATAAACATTAGTACTGTAATTTTACAGATACAAAATAATGTAAAAAAAAAGTAATAATAAAATTATTATTACCATATACTGATAATCACAAAACATGCAGCCTTGCATAGTGGGTTAACCAACTCCCTGAGCCTTAACATACATCTGACCTTAATCAAATGATTTATCCAAAAGTTTCTTATTAAAAAATGATTTAAATAATTCACCGTGCTTAATGAATAGTTTAAATGTGCAAAGGGGAGTTCAGAAGATAAGCTGGAAAACTGCCTAAGACTTTAATACTAAAAAAGAGGGGGAGGGGTGGGTATGGCAGGGGGAAGGAAAGATACTCAGGTCATCATAATCACATGATAGTATTAACTAGCCTCGTAAATGACCATAAATATCCCAATCGTTCAGTCAAGCTTGAACAATCGTGAGTTAAGCTTTATTGATTCAGTCTGAATTCTGGGCAAATGATAACCCTCAGTTCTGCCAATTTGTGGCATATCACGAAGTACTAAATAACATATGACTCATAAACCTGAAATTGTCTATGCATAAGTGTCAGTGGTTTCATTCATTAAGCCCTTTAATATAATCAATTCTCAGTAGATTAGTCAGTAATTTGTCAATGTTATAACATTTATCCTCCTTTAAACAACAAAGCAAAATGCAAAGCAGGCACAAGGTCAGCTCTCAAGGTGTGTCGTCATATGCAAACACCTTCACATGGGAACAGGAGATGCACTTACTTTGTTTTGGACTTGGGTGTGACAGAGGAAGCATCTTTGCGTGGCCGGCCCCGAGGGCGTCTATCTGAGGGGGCCGGGCTCCCTGAGGGCGTGGCCCCAGCACTGCTCAGGGGAGGAGATGGTCCTTGCTCAGAGGGCTCCAGACTCTTATCCTCTGATGACATTCTGTATAAAGACACAAACAAATTCATACATTACACTGGTCTGACAGAAACACCTTAAAAGATTTGCACAAAGCTAAAATCTTTCAACTTTTGTCATGACAATAAATAAATTAATAAAAAATGACAATAAATAAATTAATAAAAAATGTAAGTAAATCGGATTACTTAGAAAACATTGGTAAAGCACAGTTTACATTCAGCACGGAATAATATCATTATTGCATAACCATACATTAATCCACAAAGTAGACTCAAAACACAGACGATTTAGACATATATACATTTTATATTTTAAGTAACAAACAATTATTATGAATAATTTAAGTAGTAATTCTCTAACAAAAATGCAAGCTTGCACACATGAAGAAATACACACATTTCTTCTGTTTTTTTTGTTTTTTTTAATGGTCATTTTATCTACACAGTTTATTGAATTCCACCAGCAGAACAGACAAACAGAACTGGGATTCATGCAAATAAACAAATATACCTGCTCAATGACCGTTAGCCCTCATTAATATTCAATGGACATGCAAATGAAGCCAAGAACCTGTATCACAGGTACAGTACCTTATAGACAATGATGTAACCTAACTATGACCAAAGTCTGTAATTAGTGATGCGATGCCACACAATAATTGCCAATAAAAAGCCATTACTAATTTCTATTGCGCTCTTTGTGCAGACTACATGCAAAAAAAAAGAAAGAAAAAAAAGTACAGTGAAATGTGTCAAATTCATAAAGATTTTTTTTTTTTATTAAATCAATCAGTAGGGAACATTATGGCCTGGTTTCACAGTCAGGGCTTAGACTAAGCCAGGTTTAGGCCATAGTTCAATTAGGACATTTAGTATCTTTTATAAATGTGCCTTAGAAAATAACATTACTGGTGTGCATATTGAGACAAAACAATGGCACTGATATATTTTAAGATATGACAGTGCAAGTTTCTTTCAGTTAAAACGGCTCGACACATTCACAGTAAAAAAAAAAAAAAAAAAAAAAATTCCATCATTCTTTTAGATATGTAATCAAAGCAAAAATGCCAATTATGTTCATGATAGCTCTGGTGGCATCATCGTTGTGGCTTTTTCCAGTTCTGAATACGGTGACCGGGCTCTACGTATGCGCTGAAGTTTTGTTCTGAATACACAAAGCACATGTAAATTAATATGTGATTTAGATTGAAAACAGAACTCAGAATCTCAAATCAGATTGTATTAATTCTGAAACTGTATATACATGAACATACCTACTGTTACACCTCAACAGCAAAACAACTAAACTCTGCTGTAGAAGTGTATAATTTATGTGCCACTAGCATCATATCATCATCCATCTTTATTTGACCCTCTAACTGTGTTTTTCTTGTGTGGGGTGTGTGTGGGTGTTCTTTTTTATATATATAATTATACTCCTAGGGTGGGTACGATTGGTTTTTTACTATACCGGTTGCCAAATCAACTTTTTAAAATGTTACCGAGCTGAACCGGTACTTTAAAAAAAAAGAGCCACAAAAAAAAAAACGATGGATAACATTAAAAATATTTTAAATAAATATACATAGCATTCACATGCTCCTTGGATGCTCTCATTTCCCGAGTTGTGCTTCCCTTACTCTAAGGCTAATAAATGTATTTCACGATCTGGGTCATTAATTTAATACAAAACAATATTTTATACAAAACCACACATAATGTTTCTACTGTATCTGTCAATCATACCATATTGGCACCGGGTTTCGGTACCCAACCCTTCATATACCTTGCTACGTGTACTGCGTTAGGCTAACCAAGACTTGTCATTTGCACTTATATATTGTTGCTCTTTTGTTAGTTTTGACTGCTTTTATTGTCCTCATTTGTAAGTCGCTTTGGATAAAAGCGTCTGCTAAATGACTAAATGTAAATGTAGCATCACTAAAATTGCTACAATGATGACTGTTGCCAAACAAGTTCCCTGAACATTCCGTCATCTCCAATTGGTTGTCACTGGTTGAGTCAATGTTGTCAAGTCAGGCTGGTCCATTAGCTCAAACAAGCAAAAATATTTTTACTAGTTTTAGATCTCTACAGATCCAAAGTGTTAAACAATTTTTTGGTAAATTGACTACATAAATAAATTTTTTTTTTTTTGCATTAGTCCATGTTACGTCACTATTGTTACATTAGTCCATGTTACGTCATGCCTCATGTTATAGCAGCATGGACACATCTATTCCAGAAAAAAATGATACAGCAAAATTTCTACTGGCTGAAAGATTTCTACCACTGCATATTATATCCTGCCCAACACTGTGCCTTCTTGCAGTACTCAGAGCTGAATTTCAGGAGAGGAGAGCAGTGCTGTTGACTCATAGCTGATGATCGTGAGCTCAGCTGTGTGTGCATGAACACTGGGGAGAGATTCTACTCAGTGTGACGCCGCTGCTCTCCATGGAGCACTGCTCAAATTAATTTAGAGATTTTATTCAGCACAGTCATGCTGAGGACAGAGGAGGAAAATGAGGGAGGAAAACCCCAGCGCCCAGCAGAGAGGCCTGCACCGCTCCTTATTTGAATGCTGCTTTCACTGCCGGTGTCACAGGGCCCCTTCTCTACCTGACCGCAACAGCCTGACAGCAAACCCACACACATTATCTGCGCTGAAGGAAACGGAAGTCATTCAACGGTTTATATTTCGGCATTTGAAAGACAAATATTTCCATTTTAAGCTACATTGCAGGGCTACACAATTAATACCCTTAATAAAGAAAGGGGGGGGGATATGGCCTTGTGTGATATACTTAAATATATAGTCTGCATGAGATTCACTGTGCTGTCTCAATTCAATTCTAATTCTGCTCATGATATGTTTTCAATGTCTCAAGAGCTGTTCAATTTAAATCTGCTGTGCAGAGAACTCCAGCTTGACATTATTTGAACATTCCGAACATTACTAACCAAGTTATTTTACAAATCTAACACTACACCAGTCACAGATAAGATGGAAAACGCAAAAGGTATTTATTCAGATTTCCACCAAATAAAGGCTTGAGATTTTAAAAAATTTCTGACTGGATAACATGGTACCAAGCTTCATCACTACAATACATAAACAAAAAGAATTAAAAATATATATATATATTCTGAAAAGTGATTCCTCTGTGCATTATCGTTAGAGTTTGTGGTGTGGACTTGCTTGTTCTCATAGAAATTGAAAGATGATTAAAACCTTGTAGTCATAGGCATCATTATAGTTATTGCCCTTGATGTAAACAGGCCTTTAGGGCTTCACTCAGGTCCATCAGTTCCCTCAGATATTATTAGGGGCACTTACTTATGTTAAGTAATAACTCAATGAGTGTTTCAACAGCGGAAAGATGTCAACTTGTTGTCATGTTGTAAACAATGTCATGTAACGTTGCACTTTCTTCAGGAAAGCCATTAAATGTCTAGAGCTCATTAGCTATTTAGAATAAATAAGAAATGCTAAATGTATGCACTATATTCCACATTCATTCTATTTACTTGATCTGTTAGTGATGTCTTCATTATTTAATTAATGTTTAAATAAATATCTGTTATGAAAATAGGTTAGTGTAGCCACAGTCTCAATGTAAATATATTTCAACAATAAATTAGACAAAGTAGAAACAATTATGTCACTGAAAGGTTTTACGCAAATCGTAAATGGATTGTATGAAAGAGAATAAATAAGGCTCCTTTTAAAATCACTGAAGTTGTCAATTATTTAACATTAATTAATGAAGCTACCTGCACAATTATTCTCTTATTAACATCGTGTGTGCATTTCGTTGATTATTATGAGTGAAACGTGACGTTTTATTAATCCATGCCTTCTTTTCAGTTTCGTTGATTTAGGCTAGTTAAGTCGTGCCCAGGTTGTGTTTATTCGTTTCTTTAATGGGAACGAAATAATACAGCGTGCTCACGCTTTTACTAAATTAAAGGAAGGAATTAATAAAAATATGCAATGCTTTCTTAATTCGTGGACTGTTATCTTGTTCCCCACGTCAGGTATGTTAATCTGTCAAAATAAATGCAGATTAGAACAACCAAAGTATGCTAGTGCTGGGTGGTATGACCCCAAAATTTATATCATTGTATTTTTCAAAATTCTACCGGTTTCACGGTACATGACGGTATTTTTTTTTCCATGCATGACCGGGTGTTAACCATATTTTCTACTGATTGAGAGGAAATACTGCAGTATATTGACTTAGAATGCCCTATTTTACTGTCATGATGAGTGAATATTGTCAGAAAAATACCACACTAAATAGTGACTAAACACAACCCCTTTTAATACATGTTAACCAGGATTCACTCTCATTTATAATCATGGCATCTTCTGATAAAATCAACATGCATCTACAATACACTATGCAGTTGTTTTGGCTATATTAATTTTTTGTCTCATGCAGCGCACTGCCTGCGTCTGAGTAACAAACTAAAAAAAAATAGAAAAAAAAAAATTACCTGTGATATTAACCGACGAACTACGCAAATATTTATAATTCCAAACAATCAGTAAGCGACAGGTGCTAGGAAACGCTGTTCTGTACTCATTTATTGACGAGTCGGCTGCGGTGCGGCCAACTGAATGCGCTGCTTCTCTGCCGCTCACTGCACAGAACAGACGCTGAGAGCGACGACTCTTCTCCGGGAAAGTCAGACCTCACGTTCGCCGGACACCACTGGCGAAATCTTCCAACTGAACCTAGCTAAGGTTTATCCCAAAAAGTCGTTAGGTTTGTCAGTATGAATATTCTATTGGAAAAAATCAGCTAAAAGGGTCTGAAATTTGCTAAATCTAGTGCTAAAGTCATGTTTGTGTGTGTGAGACGTGGGAGCTGATTGCAGGGGGCGGTGGATATTTGTGGCGGTCAATGTGGATATTGTGGATGAGTTCTTCTGTGTCATCACGTTCTATTAGTTCTACAGCTTCAGTTTCTGAACTTTCACCCTTAGTAACATACAGCTGTTCCCTCACCACAGTGCAACACTGAAAAGGAACCCCTTTCAAACAGTGTCGCGTTCTGAACGTTGTTTAAGCGATATACACCGGTATTGCGGTATTTAAAATATTCATATCATAACAAAAATAAACACCGTATTCGGTATGAACCGGTATACCGCCCAGCACTAAAAGTATGTAACAAACACACAATAAGTTTTTATAATATATATAAGATATAATATATATTATATATTATATTACTGGAATATTAGGCATGGGCCGACTACCGGTTTCAAGGTATACCGCGATTTGAAAATTTTACCGTTATACTGTTCCTGCGGTATGCACTGTTTTTCAAGTCTCCTCAAAGACTGAAAGTGTAATGAAAAGGGGAAGGTAAAAACATGGCGACAAAAAAAAGGGGGAGGGGGGGTGTGGTCAGAAGGTGGGAATCCCTCAGGTTGAGTGCAGTGTAGAGAGTAACACGACCCTCCTCCTCTTGTTGGTGCGAGCGAGTGGTCAGTCATGTGTGTGGAGGATGGCCGAACTTAAGGAGCTGTCCCTGGAACTTACGCAATCGGCAACCGGACGTTTTTTGTCTTATTGCAAGCAACTCGTCTCTGTTCTGGACTTGCACAAACTGCGTTGCAATGCAATCGTTTTCCAAAATGTAATTTATGTGAAAATATGAAGTCTGAAAACGCCCGTCATAATCTGAAGACGGACGCACAGAGAAAAATACTGTAGCAGATCATGATACACAAACTATTGGAAGAAAATCCTCAAAATAATTGATTTGTCGTGTTTTTTATGATGTGTTTTTTCTGTGAGCGTCCTGCACTAGCCTTCAGAAACAGTTTACCTTGTACTTTCTTTTCATCTGGTCTCGTATAGTTCATATAAAGCAGGTGTTTTCTAGTCATTGCTGCTTTGTTTACAGCGGTAACCAAGGAAACATCTATATTTAGGTGTTCCAGACGCGACTCACTGCTGTCAGAAGTGTGTAGAATCTATTGCAGTCATCATCAGAGCTTCTGCTGTTTGCTTTCGTCCGGCAATGTAGTACTCATTTAGCGAAAGCTAGTCCAGACAATATCTGTTTTTCACGGGTCAAATTGGGTAGGTTATTAATTAAATCCAATGTAGTATAACTAAATGATATGACAATTATATAATTTAATATATGTACATGGATTATATAACTAAAATTATATAATTGTAATTACAGATTTAGGTTAAAGATGTCAGTCTTTATTTTTTCTTCTTTTTAGGAAACCAATCAAAGAAAAAAACCTTCTACTGTTTCCTAATATTCTGTATGTTTGACTTCAAAACAAATATATTGTGTTCTTTTTGTTTTACCATCATTTAAAAATAACACATTTTAGACGCTGTAAGCGACAATATCGTGAAACCGTTCACTATTTTTTGCTTGTAAGGTTATCCAATGTGTACTAAGCCATATGATGACGAAAGAAGTTAAATTTAATACTTTTTAAGACCTTTTTAATACCACATTATGTGAAATTTAAGACCAAGCCTATGATGGAAATACACATTATATTACATAGGTATATGTAATATTTAATGCGTTTAAATGTAAAAAGAAAACAACATTTCATCGCTGTCAAAAATGCTATTCATTATTATGATATACAGTGAAGTTTTCATATCAGCAGACAATATCCCATTCAAAATATTCCCACAAAACAAAAGTGTTGCATCACTGAGATTTTTGGTGGTGTAAACAATTTATTCTGAATCAATATTTTCATCAGTGTTCTATCAGCTTTTACATACTTAAATCTGCATGTTTTTAATATTTACCACAGGATGTCATTTACCTTTATAAAGGCCAATGTTTTTTTTTTCTACCGTTAGTAAATTGTTGCGTCTCTTTCATGTCAATTCATTACATTGGATCAAGAAATTTTATACACACAGGGCTGTTACAATCAATTTCAGTATTACAAAATTACAAAAGTACACACACCATCATTTTTTATAAAAACTTTTGGTAAACGACAACAGCAATAAATAATGTTATGAGATTAATGTTTTAAACATATGTATTTTTGAATATACAAATGAGAAATGTTGGGGAAAAATTTATACTTTTAAGCATGAGACTAAACCGCCAGTAAGTCACTTATTCATTCAACCGATTCCTTCAAACCTCTGAATCATTCAGTAACAAAAACGCCGGGTGTGGCTTGGAGAATGTGCGCAATAATTCTGTTCTGATCTTTGTTTGGAACTATTTTCGTGGGTGAAATAGAACAAAACAGTCAATTGTGTCTAAAAATGTAAGTAACTTCATATACTTTACTACTTGTTTGTTGAACCGAAATCAATGTAACATTTGCAATCGTGATAATATTCAGCAAAATAGATCCCTTGTCATGGTATGTTACTCGACTATACCATGCTATAAATAAACTAAACATTTTTAATTTTTACCTCAGTATGTTTGTTCTGAGTTTCTTTATGTGTGCCGCACGCTCATTTGATTTGATTTCTCCATGAAAGTCTCTCACAGAGACAGGCAGCACGAGCCTCAACAGCGCGACATTGATAATAGAAATACACTATCAATTATCAATCGCTGTTTAAGCTGAATGTAATAAAATCAGAAGAATCATTCGCGCGTTTTGATGCATGATTATATTACAGGTCCTTCTCTCTGTGACGTATCCCGTACTGTGCTTCCAATCATTTAGTCTTCTTATCCCTTCTGCCCCGTTTTCTTACAACAACTCTCATCAGATGTGTTTCACATCTCAAACTCCAATCAACAACCAATGATGCCAAACGTCAAAACCCTGCACCGCCTTAATCGTAATGTACATTGTATGTTCCAAATATTTAAAACTTTATAAACCATAATCTCTCGCTTCTACTAACTGTCGTACGCGCATTCACCAGAGAGTGGTCTTCCAGTGTATGACGTAGGCATAGCGTAAGCTTAAGTAAGAAGTGATGAGCGCGTAAGCACAGAGAGAGCAAAACAAAACACCAGTCATGAATTAGAACTACAAAACGAGGATTTATTAGTGTGAGAGGAACGTAATTGATTGTTGGTTGAACATCATTTCATTAGAAGTTGTCATAACTCAAAAAGACTGATGCAAACTGTTCAGTTCATGAGACTGATTATATTTTGACCGATATCGCCCAGTCCTCGCCTGTGGTGGAAAACCATTGGCATTGCCCGACAGGGGTGTCCTCAAAGCTGCGGCTTTGCTCCTGTCTGCTCTGTAATCTCACAGTCATCACACGCCACGGCACACATACTGAAAGGCCAGTGATGTTATCAGTCCGCATTCCTCTTCAGCGGGCAGAAACTTTCTCATGGACAAGGAGAGTGTTTAACTTTCCACCATGAGCTACAGATGCAGGGCTTCTTTCTTGCATGGTGCCACTGATGAGTGACTAATTTGATAAGTTTTAAGTTTAAACTTTCAAGTTGGGTTCTGCTAGATTCAAGGTTTATGAACTCCAGTGTGCCTCTGTGTTTCTGTGATTTATATTTTTCACAGAGGCTTTCATCATCACCCATCATGGGAGCTTAAAAGAGTGGTGTGCTGTGTTAAACCTGTTTTGTTAAGTGTAACCAAGAACAGATTTGGAGGCC